>VDFB02060424.1:0-44069 GCA_007258455.2 Sequoia sempervirens | reverse complement strand
TTTTAATTCACCTTTTGATCCCCCAAGGCACCTAAAAGGAATTTTTAATTCCTTCACTTCTCCCCACATGTCCTTTACTTATTCTTTACTCTTTCTCCCATCCCCATGAGAATATTTGAGGAATTTTTAATTCCTCACATGTCCTCTCACCCACATGGGGACAAGGACCTCCTTTATGAGGAGATCTTGTCCAATCCCAAAGTACTTTGTACCCCTCTCCATGTCATGTCCTTCTCCTTCCACCTCATGTCCACTTCACCTTTTAGGGCTATCTCACATGCCACATGTCAAGATGTGAGGGCTTGTGAGTTCTCAACTCACCTTAGCCCTACATCTTGATATTTGGTGGCTCAATCTTGACCCTCCATTTCCCCTAGGAATTCTCAAAAATCCTATAAATACCCCCTCTTTTCTCTCATTTTTGGGAGATCATTTTGCTAGCCAAACTCTTGCAATTTTGTTTCTCAACTTATACTTAGCCATTTTCTTATTTTCACCCACTTGCACTCATCCTCACAACATCCTTAGCTTGCATCTTATTGCCATCCCAAGGAGCATACATCAAAGATCAAAGGGCCAACCAAAGGGATGGGATTATTTGTAAGGTATAAAGTTCCATTTGTTGCTTTCATCTTGTGTTATTTCCAACTTAGAGCTAATCTTGAGGTGTAGGTTGTTTTGGTGTTTATTTGCACTCTTTTTACTTGCTGCTTTCGTTTTCCTAGCAGCTCACATTAGAGCCTATCCACACTAACATATAGAAATTCCATGATGTGAAGAGTTTTCTATTTTCAATTGCCTGGAGTTTCCAAACATGTGCCATCACTTTTTTTGATATTTGAATTTCTAATTTTTGAAGTATTGTTGTTACAAAGTTGGTTTCTTTCTTGAAGATCCTTTTATTTCTTTCCCACCATATAGTCCATATCAAGAGAGATGGAGATATTGGCCAAAGGCTTGATAAGAGAGATGCTTTGGAGAGGATATGCTAGCTGTTGAAGACATGAAGAAGAGTGTTGTCATACGGGGCTTGCCAGGTTAGTTTATCCCGAAGCCATTTCCAACATGTTTAGGTAAAATCACATTGCAGGAGTAGATGATTCATGGATTATACACATTTGTCACAATGAACACACATGAATGACTATGATTCCCAAATTTTCTAGCCAATTTCTTGTCAAGATCCTGTTCTTAATTGCCATCCATGCAAAGGCACCTGCCTTAGGGATTGTAACATTGTTCCAACAAAGCCTATGTGACCATTTGCACTATTTGTTTTTGTACCTGCCATTAGTGACATGTAACCTCACTTAACGTTGTATGCACTTGATTTTGATGGGGCCCATATAAAATTTTCATCCTTTGGAGAAAGGTGAATTGGTCTTTTGGAAAGTTGGTTTAGGAGCAATATTTTTTGGTTGAGGGGGAAGTCATAATTGCTGAAATCTTTCCATTGCATATTTGAGTCATACTTCCCTGGTGAGGGTATCAAATAGTCATTTACTAAGTGACCCCAATGCTATTTAAGATAATATTTGGAATCTTGCATGCCTACTAAACCTCCAATGGAGAAATACCATTCCATGAATCTTCCCAAAATTGAGCCTTACCACCATTGTTCACTAGCCAGGACGGGTATGGGGTTATTATATTTTTGCAATCCATGAGAAAATTCCACATTTTGGAACTAGCTTTTGGGTTTTAGATTGTGAAGATTCTTTCCAACTCATTTGAATCTAGATATTTAGCTTGCATGATTTTGTACCACTTTGCATTAGGTTATGCAAACATATTGCAGGCTTATTTGTCCCCTAGAGCCCTATTTCTTACTTCTAGATCCTAGATTCCTTCACCACCCTAGGTTTTGTTTGTAGATATTTTCCCATGAGACAAGAGGGATTTATATTTTTTATTAGTTTCCAAGTTCATTTTCCAAAAGAACTTTTCAGAGCCTTTTTAAAGTCATATTGTACCATTTTTTATGTTAGTTTTTAGATAAAAAATGTAAACAATTAGAAAATGAAACACAATAGACTATGAACACAACAATTTACCGTGGGAAAACCCTCCTACTTGAGGGAGAAAAACCCAGCAAAAAATGTTCTCTTATATATCAAAAGAATAAGTGCAAAAACTGCATACAAAATCAAGCCCTAGAATAGGTCGAGTCTCATAGAATGAGAAATAACACTTCTCCTTGGAGTGAACCTTAAATGCACTAATGATAACACTTCTTCTTGAATGAAATCTACTACTTGAAAGTTCTACCTACTACTAATGGAAGGTGCGAACTGCTGCTAGAAGGTGAGAATTGGAATGATGAATTGATTGTTGAATGAGAGGACTTTATCCTCTTTACATACCAACCTAGGCGACCTCCTCTCTAGGGCAGACCTAGAAGAAATATAATTTTATTTATAAAATAAAGGCTGATCAACCTAGTGATCAATTTATTTAGGAGAAAATATCTCCCGCCGCTACAACACTAACACTCCCTCTTAGCTAGGGAGGTATTTTCCAGATATCCTCATCATGGAGTCTCTCATCATGACACCCACAATGGCTACACTCATTTTTTGAAAACCACATCTCAGTCTCAAAGATGTACAAGAGTTCATCATGGAGTCTCTCAACATGATGTCCACAATGGCTACACCCATTTGTGGAAAACACATCTCAGTCTCAAAGATGTATAAGGGTTCATCAGGAAGTCTCTCAATGTGATCTTGTCATGGAGTCTCTCAACATGACGTCCACAATGGCTACTCCCGTGTGTGGAAAGAAACACATCTCAGTCTCAAAGATGTGCAAGGGTTCATCGCGAAGTCTCTCAACGTGATGTCATCATGGAGTCTCTCAACATGACGTCCACAATGGCTACTCCCATGTGTGGAAAGAAACACATCTCAGTCTCAGAGATGAACAAGGGCTTGCACCTAATATTTCTCCATCTCAGAGAAATATACAGTACAAGGGATTTCACCTCATATGTCTCCATCTCAAATAAATATACATTACAAGGGATTTCACCTCATATTTCTCTGTCTCAAAGAAATATACATTACAGGGTCTTTCACCTCATATTTCTTTGTCTCAGAGAAATATACATTACAACAAATCTTCATGATGATGTGATTCCCTCTGAAGCTCTAAGTACCCACATCAACCTTTTGACCTCCTCGTCTAAGATTGCCTCTGTTGGTTTTTCAGACTCCCTCTGAATGTCATTTCCTCCTCTTCGAAGAAATTGATCGCAATGACAATCTGTATAGGTTCTTCTGACAAGTGCCAATCACATGAGCTGAATTTATGTTGGAGTTCTTTGACCATGCAAGAACCTTTTCTTCGAAGAAGGCAACCTTCTACCCTTTGTCCTCCAAGGCTGAGATGGAGACAAGGTTCCTTTTGATCCCTGGTAAAAACAAGACATCGCTCAAATGGAGAGGGATACTTGAATCTAGCTGGAAAGAAGTGGCCCCAGCTCCCTTTACGACATAGCTAGTATCATCTCCAATTATTACTTGTAAGTTAGAATTTTTCTCTACTAAGTTTGTAAGATGCTCTTTATAGCCTGTGATGTGACGTGAAGCACCACTATCTATCAACCAAGTATCACTGTTAGATTGTACATTACTTGAAAGAGCGGAGATGAATATGAAACCTTTTGAATCGACTTTAGAACTTGGCTCCTCTTGAGATGTCTCTATGCCAATTTCTGCAATAGAAACATGTTGTGTAGACTTTAATTTGCAATCTTGAGCAAAGTGACCATACTTGTCACACCTGTAACATTGAATGTGAGAGAGATCCTTCTTCTTCGGTTCTGGGGCATAACCTGATTTTCTGTCTGCAATTATATCCCCAATAGTGTTCAACTGATCTCTCAAATCAAAAATCTTCATAAAGAATGAGATGATTGAATATTCTTTAGCCATTTTTACATAATGAAGCTATTGTCTCAAAGCAAGGGCTCTATTGGTATTGTTGATCTCATACAATCCTTTTAGAGTATCAAACATTTCTTTAGTTGTCTTCATCTTAGAGATTATCGGTACTAGGTGATCCATCATGGAGTCTATCACAATCTTTCTAGCCTTTGTACCATTTTTGTTGCACTGGGTTTTCTTTGTGTCTTCAGATGGCTTGGGCATGTCATTTTCTACAAATTCAAGAAGATCATTCTCCTCTAATGCAATGAGTACCTTGGGTTTCCAAGAGTTGAAGTTTGATGCTCCTTCAAGCCTATCTTCTACCTTGACACCATTCACCATCTTCTTTTCTTTGAGAGACTTCCCTAGATAAAGAGTTGTCTTGACTACTTAAACAAAACTGATCGAATCTTTACTTAAACCCACTCTGATACCATGTTAGTTTTTAGATCAAAAATGTAAACAAGTAGAAAATGCAACACAATAGACTATGAACACAAAAATTTACCTTGGGAAAACCCTCCTACTCAAGGGAGAAAAACCCAACAAAAAATATTCTCTTATATATCAAAAGAATAAGTGCAGAAACTGCATACAAAATCAGGCCCTAGAATACGCTGAGTCTCATATAATGAGAAATAGCACTTCTCCTTGAAGTGAACCTTAAATGCACTAATGATAACTCTTCTTCTTGAATGAAATCTACTACTTGAAAGTTCAACTTGCTGCTGATGGAAGATGCAAACTGTTGCTAGAAGGTGAGAATTGGAATGATGAATTGATTGTTGAATGAGAGGACTCTATCCTCTTTATATACTAACCTAGGTGGCCTCCTCTCTAGGGCCAACCTAGAAGAAATATAATTTTATTTATAAAATAAAGGTCGACCAGCCTAGAGATCAATTTATTTAGGAGAAAATATCTCACGCCGCTACAACACTAACATTTGATAGTTTTAGCACTGAAATTATGTAGTTTGTCACTGTTGCAAGAACATTCTTGATCATCACCATATTTCCTACAAGAGAACCATTTTTATTTCCATGAAGCAAATATTTTCTTGATAACTGATAACACCTTTCCCCAAAATGAGGATTTGTGGGTATTATCAAAGAACGAAATACCTAGGTATTGACAAGGCAAGGTAGCCAAGTTGAAACCCATAATTGGTAGGATTTTTTCAATAATGTTCGGGGCAATGTTTAAAAAGAATATTTTAGATTTGGAGGGGTTAACCAGTTGGCCTAAGACTCTAGAGTATACTTCAAGGACCTGTTTGATAGTCTTAGCTTTCACAAGTGATGGATTATCAAAGAGAAGTGTATCGTCTGCAAAAAATGAACAAGTCATTGATATTGAAGTTCTTGCTAGCTCGATACCTTTCCAATTGCCTTCTTGATGGACCGTTGAAATATACCTGCTTAAAGATTTTTCCATCAAGATGAACAAGAAAGGGATAGGGATCCCCCTGCCTGACTCCTTATGATGTACTAAAAAACCCCTCTAGATTACCATTAATAATGACTAAATTATTTGCCCCAACAAGGCTCAAATGGATCCATCTGCACCATTTGTTTAAAATGCCAAACTGAGACAAGACTTTTAATAGGAATTCCCAATTTATTTTGACTAAGCTTTCATCATGCCAAGTTTGATTATCATTTCTTTTGATTTATCACCATGGATAGAATGTAAGGCCTCATGTGCTATTATTGCTCCTTCTGTTTTTTCTTTGCCAAGGAAAAAACCACCTTTCTCCTTTGAGATTACCTTGGGGATCAATTTTGCTAACCTTAAAGTTATAGCCTTTGTAAAAATCTTGTAGATTACGTTGCATAAGGCTATAGGCCTAAAGTCTGTAAAGGATACCGAGTTGCTTTTTTTGGGGATTAAAGCAATATTTGTTGTGTTGAAGGACTTGAGGGTGGTACCATTCCTTCTTGATTCTTCTAGAGAAAGCCATAAGTCATTGCCCATGAATGACCAACACTTTTGAAAGAAGGAAGTAGTAAGTTCATTTGTACCTGGAGCTTTATCCGAGGGCAAGGAGAAGACTACTACTTTTACATCCTCCAAGGAGAATGGTTGCATTAGCTAGATATTGTCCTTTTTGGATACTAAGTTCAATATTATACTTAGTATTTCTTCATAGAGCTCTTGAGATTTCATTGTATGGGCATGTGGAGGGGCAGTTAGTAGATTGGTGAAGAAGGATTCATCTTCTTTCTTGATGCTTTTTCTTTGAATATATCAAATTCGCAAGAAGATTTTATTGAGAAGATGGTGTTGGACTGCCTTCTCATTTTCACCGAAGCATGTAAGAATTTTGTGTTTCTATCCCCCTCTTTTAACCATAGTTCCCTAGATTTCTACATCTAATAGATCTCTTCCCTGGAAATATTTATTTTATTTCTTCTTGCAACATTTTTGTGTTAGGAAGGACTCTTTAGTCATCCCATTAGAGATTATTTGATCATTTATATTTTGCAATTCCCCCTTGAGCAATTCCTTTTGTGAAAAAATGTTTTTGAAATGAGTCGTATTCCATTCTTTGATTTTGTTTTTGATGAGGGATAATTTTTTTGAAAGCTAAAACATTCGTGAACCAAACACAAAGGGCAGGTTACACCACCACTGTTGTAGTAGAACCAAAAATTGTTGATCTTTGAACCACATCTCTTCAAATTTGAATGACTTATTGTGACCACTTTTAATTTCTAAGAACTCAACAATTATTGGGAAATGATCAGAACTAGATAGTGGTAGAATATAAGTTTTGAAAGCTTGTGAAGAGGGCAACCAAGTGGGAGAGGCTAGAAATCTATCTAATATTTTAGCTATCAAACAAAAGTCCTTTCTCCTCTTTGACCATGTGTAAATTCTATTGATGGTTTTGTAGTCCAACAAGAGATTATTTATGAAGCTATTGAAGTCCTCCATCACCTTTGGAGGGGATTGATCCCCCAAAATTTTCCTTGATATTTGTTATGGCATTGAAGTCACCACTAAGAATTACCTTATCTTCTTTCAATATATACAAAGTATAATTTAATGAGTTCCATAGGATTTTTTTGTCCACCATTGTTGTTGGGCCATAGACATTGAATAGCCAAAATTCATGTTGAAAGTTTGAAACCTTTACCAACAACCAAGATTGATAAGAAACTATTGTTTCTAACTTGACTAATTTGTTCCGTAGAACTGCCAGACCTCCAGAAGCACATGTAGTTGGTTGATATGTGCAACTCCATTTTGACCATTTTGAAAGAATGCCAGAGTTTTGGGGGTCTAAAAGTTTTGTCTCTTGCAAGAGGATGATACATGCTTGAATTTCATCTATTTGGTGTTTGATTAAGCATCCTTTGTTAGGAGCATTAATGCCCCTAATATTCCATGATATAATTTTTATTGGTCTCGAGGAGAGCAGCATGCTCTCCTCAATCTAATAGTTTTGTCTAGGGCGGATTGGATTCCTTCTTCAATCTCCTCTTGTAGCTTTTTATTTTTGGATTTCCTACCTCTCTTGGGAGGGGTTGTGAACTCCTTAAATTTACCCTTGAATTTAGTTAGTGATATTGATAATTTTTTAGAGAACTCAAATGTTTCATATTCATTTTAAATTTCCCGAATTCTATTTCCTCTAATATTTCGGCACCCACTTTTTTGAGGATGGGATCTACCATTTCCTCCACATATGTTTGTTCTAAGAGGGATTGTTTCCCTACATTCGCTAGCATATCTTTCTGCTCCTTAGTTGATGTGGTCAGGACATTAATAATGTCAGATGAGGGATTTTCTTGTATTTGCTTTGGAAATACCTTTGGTTGGCCCTTATCAGGTGGTGAGTTTTCTTGAGTAATTCTTCTAGCTTCTAGTAGTGTTGGATGAATTATTTATTGAATAATTGTTCCCCCATTTTTTGTGGTGAGAGTTTGTTGAGGAGTAGGTTGGGACCCCTCCTTTTTTGGCTTGTGTAGAGAAAGATTAGATTTTTCCCTTTCTTTTCTTAATTTTTGGATTTTTAGATGCCAAAGAGTCTCCAAAGCCTTGAGTTGATGTTCTAGAACCTCACAAACCCTTGTGGATTTCTCTTTTATTGTCGAGATTTATTCAGGGGTTGGTTGTTGAAAGAGGTTGTTTTTGGACTAATAATATTTAACTCTGGAAACATAAGTAGGTCCATCTGGGTTGAAATGTTTGAAGTTTTGGAATGTTCACCAAGAGGGATGATAGTGTTGCTATCTAGAACCAGGACCTCAAGGTCCTTTTCTAAAGATTCCTTTCTATTTGAGAATTCTTTTTCTGAAATGTCCAGGTAAATGACACAATGCACAAATAGATTTTGGGTCGTCTATGGAAATGGGTTGATCCCATGTTCCATTTTTGGTATGAATATGGAAGGATTTTGGGAAATCCTTTGTGGCATTAATAAGAACAAATAACCTTGCAGGGTATTCTAGATTTGCAAAAAAGGAGTAGTCGTGTTTAAAAAAAATCCCCATTTAGTTTCCTAAGGTTTTCCAAAATTTCAAGTTCCCTATATTCTAGATGCAGTGAATGAAGCTACACCCAAAATGGTATAAAATTTATGGTAGCGGTGAAGGGATAAAATTTTGGAGACTAGGGGGTGATCCCACAATAGTGGTTTACACTTTTTGGCCAAACTTGACATTGAACTGGATTTTTTTAACTAATTCTTCACTTTCAGGCACCTATCATTGCTAAACCATGATGAATTTGAAGATGATGCAAACTAGTGATTTGTGACATTTTGTCTATAGATTCTAAATATATTTTATTTAAAAATTTTGGAATAAAATTGCATTTCCTTTTCCATCTCTTTCAAAAACTAGTTTTTAACAATAAACACCATTTTTAAAGAGTGACGTGTACTTGCTAACACATAACTTTTTTGTTATGAAGGAAAAAATTCTAATTTATTCGAATTTAGATTTGTAACTATGATATCTAGTGCATGCAACTAGTTTCATAGTGTTTTATTGAATATTTTTTTCTTAATTAAGTTTTGAAGTCAAACTAGTTACAATTTAGGCATAGGTTTACTCGCTAACACATAACTTTTTTTATATGTATCGAAATTCATTTTTTTTTGGTTGGATCAAGGACATCAATATCAAGTGCATAGATATTTTTTAGATTATTTTTTATAATCTACTATTTTTCCACATGTGCAAAATAAAGAGCTTGATTTTTGGTGAAAAACCTACATTCACAAGAAACAAAAAATTAATATAATTGTACACATCTGAATTTGACCACTCCCATATGGTCAAATTCATCCCCTTTATTCTTCTATCTTGCATCCCTCATTTGCGTTAATTAAATAATTTATTTAATTAATATTACCCTTTCCTTAATGTTCCAAAGGTATTTAATTAAATAATTAAATACTTTATCCTTTGTCCCCTTTCCTCTCTAAATTAAATAAATACTTTAATTTATTTAATTTAGTTAATTGGCTTTATGAATTTAAATCAATTTTAAATTCACCTTTTTCTCTCCTTGTCCCATCCTTCGTAATTCCTCTTTAATCTAGATTAATTTAATTAATCTACGATTAAGATGTGCACACCCCTAATCAGGATTAGTGTCACATCCTCCATAATTCTCCACTTGTTTTAATCCTTCATTAATCAGCTTAATCCCCTGTTTGCACAACTTTAATTACATGATTAGGTCAACCTAATCCTTATGCCATTTATGGCATGCCCCCAAGTCAACTTTCATTAATTGCTTTCTCCTTTTGGAGAAGGCAACCCATTTCTCCATGTGAATTTAAAATTCACATTTATTCTCCCCATGTCCTTTTAGAAATTTTTAATTCCTCAAACATCACATCACCCATATGGGGACAAGGACCTCCTTTATGAGGAGATCTTGTCCAAATCCCTAGGTACCATAAGGTACCTCCACCTCACCTCCCTTTTGACACCTCACTAGACACATGGCAAGATGTGAGGGCTTGTGAGTTCTCAACTCACCCTGGCCCTTGATCTTGTCCATGGTGTCATCATCTCAGCCCTTCATTTCTTAGAGGCATTTCCCCTAAAATTAGAGGATTTTTCCCTCATTTGTATTCATTCAACATACTCACATTTGCACTCTAACTCTCAAGCATCCAAGCCAAGCCATAACCTCCATTGTTGTAGCTTCATTTGCATCCACATTGTGCATCTATCCAAATACCCACTTGCATCATTGCATTCCCCATCTCATCCCCATCGTTTTGCATTCGGTTTTATGCTATTTTCCATCCAAAGGAGCACACAATCAAATGAATCAATAGGGCCAACCAACTCATCAACTTGGACAAGGTAACATGCTTCCTTTTGTATTTTGTTTTGTTCAAGTTCAACTAGGCTAATCGTTGAGGTGTTGTTTGTGTTTTTCCTTGCTTGCATTTCGTTCATTTTGCATTTTAGACTAGGAATTTCACCTACACACATTTTTGGCACGCTCAGTGGGACCCTTGTCACGGGTCTCTACTTTCACGTTTGCCATTGTTTGAATTTTGCAGGTTCAGGTTTTACATGTAGGGGTGAATCCGCCTCGACAGGAGAAGTTGCACCTTACAGAGGCGAATCTGCGGTAAAAAAGGTGAATTTAACACTAGGGGTGAATTTTTCAGATATAGAGGCGAATTCACATTCAGCGAAGGTGAAATCAAATTCGCCCTTTTGTGAAAAGGGGTGAATTTGACATTAGGGGTGAAGTTGCTCAAAACAGGGGCAAATTTGCAGTAATCTCCAGGAATAGGCAGAAGTGCTCAAGTTACATAGGCGATAGCGAATTCACCTATCTTCTTAGACAGGTGAATTTGATCATCTAGAATAGGCGAATTTGGTCAGTAGAATCAGGCGAATTTTCCATACAGAGGGGCAAATTTGAGGTAATCCTAAAAATTGATTTCATAATTTTTAGCTTCATTTTGGTTTCGATTTCAAGTACTGATATGCTAACTCATCTGATTGTGAGTGTGCCTAGGTTTTACTAACAATTTTTACAGCTCATCCTCATTCGTCTAAGACCGGTGGTCAAAATTATTGATGTATTTTTTGCAGGACGATAGGTCGAAGATCCCTTTAGATAGTATGTCTATTGATTTTCATACTAGCTAGGCACACGCAGATTAATTAAAGGGTCAATTAACTTGTTTGTTGTGTTTGGAAGTGAAATTTTGACATATCCAATCCCTTGTGCTATTTGGCGATCCTAGGTGATGAGAAATCATAGTTTACTCTAGTTTAGTCCAGTCTACCTAGGAGGTGCTAGTGCGTCTAAGCTCTCCCCTTGTGCTATGTGCGAGCCTGGGGACCAGTCGGAATGTCTAGTATATTCTTCCCTTAGCAGGACCTACCTGGGATTTCATCACCCAGAGGATGATCCCAACCACGTGTTACCGACGGGGTATATAAAGAGGGGAGAGCTAAAGCTATACCTTAATCCAGTCACGTAATGTTTAGTGAAGCGTTGAAGCTAGGGTGATACCTAGATAAGACATGTAGAGTTGGCCCGAGTTTCTAGTACCTCGTTGGGTCTCCCGACTCATGCTTGTGACGAGCTGGTGTTCATGGTTGTGCCTCATGGACCTAGTGTATATCGAGGATGCACGAGATAGCCTTGTTCAACCTAGATAGAGACCCGTGTTTTAGCCGGGGCTTGGTGTATTGCAAGGGATGCACACTGTACCTCAAAGTTACTCACCATGTACTCCCTTGGGTTGAGATAATCGTGGTGGACTACGATAGTCCTCGAGAGAGAGTGTCAAGGTGAGCCCGTGGCGTTTGTTGATGACCCTGTTCCACTGGAATGCTAGCTATCTGCCTTGGCGAGAAAGGGTGATCTAGAGAACCACCCCAGTATCACGGAGTGTTAACCTTGGGTTGTCTGCTCAAGGTGGTGGGCCTACACCAAGTTTGTAAACCTTTATCACTAATCTTAGGATTGTGTTGCTTGGCGTATCTTCATTGTGCGATACCAGTGATTTTATTTTTAGTTGAGTTAGTCCAACCTTATGTCTATTGTTTTCCATGCTTGTTGTCCTTTGCCATAGTCATCCCTAGCCTACAGAGGCGAATTTGCACTATGGACAGGCGATTTTTCCCTGCAAAAGGGCGATTATGTGTTAGAGTCCAGTCCAGGTCATCCCTTTAGGTGAGTTCATCTTTTTCAGAGGCAAATTTTCCTATAGGTCACTTTTTAGGCGACCCTATTTTCTCCCATTCTACAGAATAGGCGAGTCTTCCTAGCCTTTAGGCAAGTTTGTGTTAGTCATCATCCATCGAATTCACCCATTTCCACTAAACAGGTGAATTTTCCATCTCTCGGGGTGAACTTGCTGTCCACAGGGGCAATCTCGTTCTCAGTTTGAGTCTTCCCATCCATCCCCCTATCCATCAAATTCGCCTGTTCCCTTAGGACTGGAATTTTTTTCACCTCCTTGGGTGAATTTTCCATCTCTCAGGATGAACCTGTTGTCCACAGGGGCGATCTCCTTCTCAGTCTAAGTCTTCCCATCCGTCTCCTTGTCTATTGAATTTGACTGTTCCCTTAGGACAGGTGAATTTAACACCTCCTTGGGTGAATTTTCTCTCCACGAGGGCGATCCTGCTTCTTGTCCTAATATTCTCTGTCCATCTGAGTCAAGATTTAGGTGAATCCATTTGTCTGATAAGTGATCCTATTTTTGGGAGAGTCTGTTCCTATCTGTACAGTCCAAGATTTAGGCAAATTTTTCATCTCTCAATAGACAATTTTGATCTTGTTCATACGTTTCAAGACATAGGAGAAGTTTTCACCCCCTTCAAGTGAGTTTTCAAATCAAGTCCACCCATTTCCCCGTGGTTTTTTGAGGTTTAGGCAATCCTGCTCCCCTGAGAGGCGATTCTGTTAGACTTGAGGCGAATTTGTCAGAGTTTGGGCGATCCCGTTCGTGTTTGGGTGAACCTGTTGTCAGATAGGCGAATTTGATCAACACAAAGGCGATTTTGCTCCCTTTAGATAGGCGAAGTTGTTACCTAGAGAGGTGAATTTGATTGATACAGAGGCGTATCTAATTCCCATACAAATTCCAAAGAGTGAATCCTTTGGGCCACTAAAATCCTAGCATTGTCCAAGTCCTTTGTCATGATCAATTTTTTTTACCATCATCCATCCACTCGTAATCGTCACTTTAGTCCATCTGCATTTTCCAAAAGTCATCTAGTCATCGATCAAGTCATATAGGTGTATCTTGGAACGTCTCTAGATCGCATATCCATCATCGGTTTGTCAATCCCAATCCCCTAGACTTCATTTTAGAGGTTTTTATAAAAGTTGGCTTAGGTGCCTGATCCCGATCATCATCATTTGTATATACTTAGGATTGTCATCCATCCTAAGTTAGTCATCATCTTCGACCCAATCAATCTACTTCCATCTTGAGGTAGATTTGGTGTCGTAATCACCCCTTTTATAGTTCAATCCGATCAATCAACACCTTACGTTATATAGTCAAACCTTTGAACTTAGTTTAGAATCAATTTCATCAACCCAATCCAGTCAATCATCCAATCCTATAGATTTTCTCATCCCATCAATCAATCTAATCAAGTCCAATCACATCCCCTATCTAATCATCTGATCAATCAATATGTCATCCAATCCAATCAATCCTTTAGTTTTCATCTAGATCCTTCATTTAAGTGCATCCTAGAGCATAGCATCATCTTAGTCCACTTGGTAGTTTTTCATTTTCATGCCCATTACCCGATCGCAAGCAAAGAAACTCATGGTAGAACAATAAGGTCAAGGTACCAGCCTAACATCGCTCAGGATCCCAATAACGGTGGCTCATTGCAATCCAATAATGAGGTCCAAAACACTTCACCACCTGGTGACAAGAACATGGTTAATCAACCTGAAGTCATAGTTGACGAATACCTTAGTAATCCTTCCAATGTTCAAATGATAGATCGTCTCCTTAATGAGTGTGGGGATAAAATCCTTGTTGCCTTACTCTTGAAGGGATTCAAATCGCCACCTAAAATTGACCTATCAAAATACATCAACATCACACCCCCTCTAGTGTCTCAGGACCCTTAGAATTCACATAACGTTCTAGGAAATTCGTACGTCCCCGATGGTCCACCTATGGAAAATTGGTATCAACCTGGGTTTGGGAATGTTGTGCTCTATCAAGTCGCAAGCCATCCTTAGGTTCCAATTTCAGTCATGGGAGCATCACCTGATCCTAATGATCCCCTTGCTTATGGTATGTGGCAAAATATCCCACCTCCGCCAACCATGCATGTCCCACAAGGTTCGGCCCCTATACAGTTTGCACCACCTCTTCCACCTAATCAACCAGGTCAACCATCAGTAAATGCTAGGGGAAATCCTTTTCTTGCACTGCCTCCACCTCCTGGATCTACACTTGCTTATCGCCACCACCTTTCACAATCCAATAGCCGCCCCAAGGCAACATCCCAAAATTCTAGCAGCCTCCGGTTAACCTATAGCATGCCACTTCATCGCAACCACCTCACCAACATGTGACACAACATACCGCCATCCCATCTCAAACACCACAACATACCACCATCCCATCTCAAGCAACACAACATACTGTCGTTCCCACGCAACCTCCACATCAGGAAACACAGGCTACTTCATAGCCTCAACAACAACTGCAAGGTGCCTCAATATTGATCCCTTGGTAGCAACATATCCCATCTCACCCTCTCTATCAACAACCACTGCATCACCAGTAACCGCCTCCGCACACCCAAATCTAGACACAAACGCAAGGCAATCATCTTGCTCAATACCTTTACCATCCATCAAGCACATATGTCACTTTCGCTATCCCATCCAATTCTAATCTCAACCACCACCTTAGACAAACCCCCAACAATCGCAATCCAATCCTCATTACCAAATATCCAATCCACAACCACCTCCATATACTACCCAACAACCAAATGTTGCATATAATTACCAATCCAATCCGTATTACACCCAACAACAACCACCATATCAACAAGGTGCTTCCACCTCATCATATTATCAAGCCCCTCCACCATACCAACAAGGTGCTTCCACCTCATATTACCAAACAACTCCACCATATTAGCAAGGGGCCTCCTCTTCATATTACAAAAATTTGCCATCCTACCATCAATCCTACGTCAATCCACAACCACAACCCACCTATACCAATCAACATCAGCAAACGCCTCCATATACGCCTCCACTAGTATACAATCAAACCACTTTAGCCCCATCTTCATCCTACCAACAATACACTCCTTATAATCAATCCAATCCGTCTAATCTACCTCCATCAACACTTGCTAACAAGGAGTGTTTAGAGGTCAAAGCTGCATTGAAAGACTTGAAAGTCGAGACATCTAAAAAGTCTTTCAAGTTTGAGATTTGTCCCTATTCATTTGATCCCTCGATCTCACTTGTTCCTTTCTAATCTGTAATTAGAGGTTTACAAATTCAAATGTATTTAACCTTAATTACAATTATTCCCAATCCACAAAATTGTGTCACTATGTTGTTTAACCGTTGAAATTATGGACTAAGTTCACTTTTACATAAATTAAGGAAATTGACTAATTACTATAATGTTCTAATCATAAATCAACATAAGGAGTTAAAACTGAAAGAATGAAAGATAGGAGAGAGAAGAATGAAAAGACAAAAGAGAGAGAGGAACACGAGCTTGATAACAAAGTTCGTCCAATTAGGACTATGTCTTAAGGTCTACTTCTCAATGATGGACCGCTTTCATTAATGATGCCAAACTTGAATTTGCTTTGTTACATCAAAAATGCGTCCAAGAACCTGCATAATAATTTCTCACGGTCTCTCTCTCCTTTACAATTTTTGGTGTAATAATCAACACCTTGTAATCTCTCTCTCAAAGAATTCAAATTCTCCACCTTTCACAATAATTTCCCAATAATACAATTATTCTCTCCAAGAGAGTTTTCAATTTCACAATAATTTCCAATGTCCCTAAAAGGCCAAACTCTTCCCCTTTTTATACATTTGATTTTGCCTAATATGGTTTAAAACCATATGATTTTCAAATTATCCCAATCTCCCATTTACAATAGTAAATCCCCTAAAAATAATACATTTGTTAAAACAAATAGCCCTTATAATTTCGAGCTTTACAATATTCCTGTACAATATTATTTCAATTTGATAAGCACCTTTAAAATTATCCTAAAAAACCCCTTAGGATATTCTCACAAATTTTAACATGTAAATAGGGATATGGATTATCTTTTAATAATCCATGTAAATAGGGATATGGATTACAAGCCTTAAAAAACCCCTTAGGATATTCTCACAAATCTTAACATGTAAATAGGGATATGGATTATCTTTTAATAATCCATGTAAATAGGGATATGGATTACAAGCCTTAAAAATAGGGATATGGATTATCTTTTGATAATCCCCTTAAAATTGCGTTTAAATCCTTTAAGATTCAGGCTTTTATATTTTATGATATTTTCCTCTTTTAAAATCTTTATAGATTCAGGCTTCATGTTTCAAATATCTTTTATAACCCTTTTAAAGTCTTAAATCCCTTTTAAAATATTTATGCATTTTATTTTAAAGGGTTTGGCTCATATATTTCGAGCTTAATTTATAATTTAAATAAGATAAATGCCCTTAACTGCTTATGCCAAATTATCATATGCCATGTCATCATCTTCCATGTCATCAACTGCTACGTCACATGCTGACGTCATCATTTTGACTAGTCAACCCTTTTGACTAAAACTTTGACTTGGTGTAACTTTGGCATACAGACTTTGTTTTCGACGAAATGAATGGAATTGGAATTGTGGCAACGAGATCTTCGACATAATGTTGTTTTTTTACCATTTTTTAGACAATCAAAATTTTCACCTTTATGACTTGCCTTTATACTTGGTTTGACCCCAACTTTGACAAGGCATGACTTGAGCGTATGAGCTCCTTTTTCACTATTCAAGTTGCGTTGGGTTTCATTTTCTGAGCTCTTCGACATGGCGATGGTTCTGTCAGATTCTAAGACTATGAATTTTTTAGGTCTTTTGGATCCTCCTGGATCATTCCTCCCAATTGAGAAGGTTTTGGACCACCAAAAGTTTGTTTTTACATAGAATTGAGCTAGGGAATTTTTGCCCCACTTTCTCATTGTCATTTGTCCACCCTATTGGAATCTTGAACATCTGACCCATAAACATGAAGAAAAATGAGATAGCATTGCTGATACAATTAACTGCATTTCATCAATATTCCTTGTCACATCCATTATCCACATAGAACTAACTAATATTCGTTTCTGGGTTAAGAAAAGAAACCCGTGCCCTCATTCTTTTATGTAGATTTTCTATCATTGCATAGATTTACTGTGTTTGTGGATGAGACCTGTTTCAATGTCAGGATATATTTCAGAGTGCTTCATTAATTCAAAGATTTTGAGAGCATCCTTGCAAAACTTATTTGGTTTATTCCTGCAATTATTGCATTCCATGAGATAACATCTCTTTTAAGCATTTTGTCAAACAATTCTCGTGCCTTGTCTATGCTTTCGCATTTTGCATAGATTTCAATCAGAGCATTACTAACTATAATATCTAATGAAAGACCCCCTTTCATCGTGAATTGTCATATTTCCCATATCTACCATTCATTATTATACTGTCATATGAAACTGCAGTTCTTTTTTTTTTGCATTGGTATTGTCTTTGTGTTTTCTTTGTATGACATAGCATAGTGTCTTTTCCCAATGACTATTAGGCTCCAATGGGAATATATTGCCTTTACTATCATGCTTGGCTGTCATTGCTTACTTATCACAGTTTCTAGATTGTGTTCATATAAAGCTCATTACTGTTCTTTTGCTGCTCCCTACTAGAAATCTATTTGCTTAATAAATGATAAGTCATTGTTGTCTTTTGTAGGATTGCCTTACCTTTTTACATTTCACACTCATAGGAAGACTGATTTTTAAAATTTGATGATTTGGGATACAGTCTCTTATCCATATTAAGCACTTCATGACTGTCTTTATTTTTGACCTTCACTGTTATTTGAAAAGGCATTTGAATCATTAGGCTGTCCTAAAGAATATAACCTACAGCTTCCTTAACAACATTTTGTTTGAAGGATTTAATACTTATCATGACATCTTTGCTCAAACCGGCTATGCGAACTATTTTGACTGTGACCCTCTTTTGAAAGTGCCCTCTTTAACTGCTCACTATCAACTCTTGATGGTATATTGTCACTCTTTAAATTCTCCATAATATGTTATCCACACTAAATGCATTCTTTTATTACACCCCACTACCATTTCATGAGAGATCTGCTCTATGGATCTTTAATGGCTTGTTGTCCTCTTCATTCTGAATTTGCACAATAAGTAGCATTGCTTTTTCTGAAACTTATATAGATGAAATTTCATGAAATGACATCCTCTGTAGACTCATTTTGCTCACATCCTTTTGTTGATGTACAGTAAATTGTTCTTGCTCATGTAAATTATTCCTTTGAATAAGGCTGTGTCTGTTTGTTCAGCTCCACCACAAGGATGAATCTATCCTTCAATTATTAAATAAAGACATCAATGGAGTGACATTATTGATTCTTTGATCATAATATGATATTTTCTCTCCTTGTAGGATTATTATATCTTTATGACAGATCTTTGCTCCTATTGTAGCATCCTTTTGAAGCCAAGACAAATACTTCATTGCTTCACCTAATGAATATTAATAAGGCATCTTATTTGATAGCACTGTATTTTCCTTTGTAAGCACTTTAGTCAACACTTGTGCATTAATACCACATCATGTGTTATTCCTTTTATGATGACATCATACATCAATTATCTATGACAGTATAATGAATGATAAGCATAATTCAAAAACAAAGCTCATCAGCATGATAGCTTACTCAGAATCCAAACCTTGAAGACCTAATATCCACATCTTTGAGCATTTTGTTAAACATAATATAATGATATTGCTATATCCTTTCTCCTTTATAGAGCTAGTATATATCACTTATGACTATGACTAAAAGATCATTATACTGAGTAACGTATGCTTGCTTGAGTAAATCATAAGGAAAAGAACTACTTCTATGTTCAAATTAAAGTACAATAATGCAGCATGTTGGGCTCAACCCTTGTGGGAGCCACATTTTAACCCACATGCTACAATTTGAACAAAACAAAGACATGATTACACCTGTAGCTACACATGAAGCAAACAAGTTAGAAAGAACATGTATATTTTAGGTGTATTTGATAATTTCAATGGTTTTCAAGGACACTTGTAATGCTCATGTTTATGTAATGCATATCAGAACCAATTTATACATGTATGGGTAAATAATCATGTATGGTATGTAACTTGTCATTGCTTAGAGCATTGCTCTAACACATTGCTTTGATTTATTGTAGGAAACACGAGTCTCAAGGAGCTAGGAAGGCTAGGACAACTTAGGTAGCAGCCAAACAAGAAGACTCGACAAAAACCAGTCATTCTCAGGCAATGACTGGTTACCCTCTCTACATGCATATTCTTTTCATTTGTTTACTTATTCATGTACATGTTAATTTTGATTTGCATTGAATAAGCAATAAAAATTTAAACTCACGGCTTGTGTGAGTTAAATGAATATTTCTATTCAATAAAATAACTTTTTAGAAGAAATTTGCAAAATCTTCTTATGTTTCATGCATCTGTATAAATGCGATGATTTGTGTTTCTGTAATCTCTCAAGTTATTTCATTTGTATATATGAATGCAATGTAAGGGGAATAGCAAATGTACCATTTTCTTTCTTCTTTCTATCAATGGGCTCTACCTGATTGAGCCATGGGTGAAAATCTAGTAACAATTTTGTGGTATGTCTTTGATATTTCCACATGGTTGTTCAATAAGAAATTGCACACATTCTTTTCTCTCATGGGGTTGTGTAGGAAATGGTTTGACCAACCTGTTTGATTTTCCTAATAAGAAATGATTAGGTTTTATTTAATTCTCATTGCTAACACACATAGGCAAGAAAGTCACTTGGCAATATAATCCAAGGTTGTAAAAAAGTCTAGTAGCTACCAATAAATGGGCATGGTAAAGTTGACATATATTGTACTATAGGTACAATAATTTAAATAATGAAGGTCATGTAAACCTCAAATAATTAAAAATTGTTATTGCCCCACACAAAAATCTAGGGTTACAAATAAATGTGGCAAGAAAATTTGTCATTTTTAACCATGGGAACAATGGAAATAATTAAAAAAAACACCAATGTTGTTGGAATTAATTAAAGGATGTTGTTAATGTTAGTGCAAAAAATGAATTGTACAAGGGATAAAATAGAAACCAACAATATTGTTCATGCAAGTGAAAGCCATAACAACCAATTGAAGGAAATTTAAATTGGCTATTTATAGTTTATATTTTTTTTATTAATTTAAACATTTGACAATTTAGTCAAAGTGTTCAATTTTTATTTTTCATTGGTTGATGTGTTGGAATTATCAACACCCAATATATGCATATGTAACTTGCTAGCCAACAAGAACTAATAAAAGCTAAAAACAATCTAACATAAATAATTAAGAAAGACACCAATGTTGGAATAATTAAGTTGTAAGAAAATTAACAATTAATCTATGGAAATAATTAAGAGTGATGCCAATGTTGTTGGAATAAATTAGTGGAACCTACTAATGTTATTGAAAAAATGAATTATACAAGGGATAGAGTAGACAACTAGAAGATTTCTCATGTAGGTGAAAGCTATAGCAATCAATTGGAGGAAATTTAAATTAGTTATATTTTTTTTGTCAATTTAAATATTAGATAGTTTGGTCAAAGTGTTCAATTCTCATTCTTATTGGTTGATTTATTTACAATTATTTACACTTAACAGATTGATAAGTAACCTATTTGCCAGTAGGAACTTAAAAAATTAATAATTAACCTATCACTATTACCTATAATATAAGTTTACGCTAAACTATTCTTAATTGAAGTGGAAATCCCAAACTTTTACACATGCTTCAAGTTAAGAGTGGGTGGATTACGTCCTTGGTGTCAACATCTCAATATTTTGCTAACAATTGACTATGATGTGTCTCTAGAATTGAAAGTCAACATCTCAATATTTTGCTAACAATTGACTATGATGTGTCTCTAGAATTGAACATGAGGATAATTAGATAATAACATAATGGTTTCAACAAAAAACTAGTTAATTATGGGTGATCTTGATCCTAGGAGGTTTAGAGGATAATCCTACCTTAATGAAAGATAAAATTATATAATATGTAAAGGAAAACCAAAGACATAGACATCCAATTCAAATTTAAATGTGTGGAATATTTTTTAGCAATAATGCCATGTATTTCTATTCAATACATGGATAAATAGTTTATAATGAATGTGATAGATAGTATAACCAAGGATGATAAATCTCATGATTAGAAAGGGATAAATACATTAGATTGGTTTTCCTAGATTATTGTTTATTTTTTGATCATCAACAAGAATAATCAAATGATTGTATATGCATTATAGTTGCAAGAAGTTACAATAATTTATGTCCCATAACTAGTGTCACTCAACCTTTCAACAATTAACGATGGTTAGGTTAACCAATGGTTGACATTCTAGTTCTAAGGTTTGTGAATGAAACATTTGGAAAATCCCATATGTGTGAGGTTGTTGACTATATATATGATTGCTAGGTGGCATGCAAAGCACTGTAAGAGCATGCACAATGTTATACAATATTGTAGGTGCTTGCATAATGGCACATGATATTATAGGGGCTTGTACAATAACATAAATTGTTGTGAGAATTTGTATTCTAGTATAAGGTACTATGGCCACATGCATAAGGTTCCTCGAGGCTTGCATAATTATGCTCTAATTGATGGGCTTAATAAAAAGTGGTAGAGTCTAGGTTGATTTTCTATTTTTTCAAAAAAAAAAGAAGGCCAAAAGGGATATTTTGTATGAGAATGCCAATAAGGTGAAAGACCAAAGAAAATAGATCTAATTTGGGCTTCCTTTAGAAAGAAGATAAAACTTGCATTTTTGGTGCAATCCTTGTGTAATCAATTTTTATGGAACTGTCACTTTTCAACAAAGTGACGGTTTCGCAACAATCATAATGAATTTGAATCCATCACAACAAATGTGCAATTGTTGTGACAAATTCAAAATTATTACAACAATTATGAAATTCTTGCACGATAGTTTGCCAAAAGATGGCATAAACTATAACAAAAAAGATCAAAGGAAATGAGATAAAAAGATTTTAGATGAACTATGAAGCACACTAGAAGGGCCTAAGAGGTTTGACTAATGTGATTTGTTATAGAGATTGAAGTCAACCATCACTTTTTTATGCCATGTGGGCTATTAAGGACTTCTGATCATCATTTGAGTTAGGATATCACCTTGGACATTTTTGGGCATAAGTTTTGTTCCAGGACCATGGAGTCCAAGCCCTCCACTAATAAAGAATTGACAAAAAGAGACTCCACTTGTGAGTGTGGCTCCATTAATGGGGAGATGGTGGCAACATACATTGTATTGCCACTAGGTGGGACCCTACTCATAGTGTAAGGAACACTCCCTCGATGGTTGAAGAGGTTCTGTAAGTGTTGTAATTTCAACACAACTTTCTTGGCTTGTATTTAGATTTGAAGATAAGTAAAGGTGAACATACTAACTTTCCCTACAAGAGAAAACAACAATCAATAGCATCTACATTAAAAATAACACAATTTTTTGCTTTCTAGAACTTAAGCAAGATATTATTATTTTTTTAATTCTATTATAGTAATATAACTAAGATACATAGATATGACAATTTGTGAAAAAAAATCCCAAAAAGACAAGACAAGACAATGAATCCATTTATCTTGGACATAAAAATAACTAAAAGAATGTTTGAAGGATTCTACTATGTGCCAAGCCAAGACACTTTAAGATTAGCTAAACCAACATGAATAAAGGAGCTCTTGGTATGAGAGAAAATGAACAATGTTAAACTCAAGTTTGGCTTGCCAAACTTTGATAGTTTTGCATGCCAAACTTTGATAGTTTTGCAAAGTCAAGTTTTTGAGGAGGAATTCAAGCTATGCTCATTGAGAGAAGAAGAGAAAGACCTAAGCACTCCATACAAGAAACTTGAAGTGTAATTCTGAAATATGGTATCGACATGCTATCACTAATCTTTCCACCAAACTAAGGATGCGAATGAATGAATGAATGAATGATTTTAATTATGTCCGCGAGACCAACCAGTCTATGGGACCTAGGAAATAAAACCGGCAAACCGCCTTTGCCAATACAACAAAACCGCTGCACCAAACTACCTACTGTTGTTTTCAATCTCTTTGCTGATTTTGTTTCTTCTACTGTGAATTTTGGTCAAGTAACTTGCAGTTTTATCAATCTTTTCCTCTTCAAACAAAGCCGCTAATGATTTGACTTTTAACAAATCTGAGTAACAATATCGGATATCCTCATAAGCTTTGCACTCCATAACGTAGTGCCACTCTGTCTCCACTAAACCCGAAGAGCAGAAACAACAGATTCTATCCGACCACCCCTCTTTGGGTATTTTCCATCTTCCTGTTTCGCATCTCAAATGATGCGAGCTAGTTCTCAACTGAGCTATCAGCATTTTAGCCTTCCATTTTATATCTGCCCCTATGTAAAATTTTTGTTCATGATCACAAGTAGGATTAAAATGCAAAACATAGTGCTCACTCTTCTGGCCAAGTTGCTTCAACCACATGGTGTTTTTGACTTTCTCTTTTACATACCTTTTCATCTCGACTTTTTTGCTTGGACACTCTTGCATGTTGATCCCCCATTTTCCCATCCACTTGACATTTTGTTTCATCCACGTGTTCTTCCTTCTAGTTAATTCTTCTTCCACCACAGTTTTGGGCCAACAATGTTCTTCCATATTCTCTATTCTTTGCAAATAGCCTAATAAGCGAATTAACGCTGCCATTTCCATTGGAAAGGCCCCAGCTTTAGCTAAAACAATCTCATAAGGGCCCGTAGTTTTTATTTTGAAATTACTTGTGATTAAGTGCTTTTGAAGTCTTTCTATTTGTTTCCATTTTACAATTGACGTGCTGCTGCCCCAAACTTCACAGCCATAAAGAACCACCGGGGTAACAAGCAGCCCAAAAAACTTCTTTTTTGTTCTCCAATCCCATAACTCAGCTGACCTACATCTATTTTGGAGTAGGTAAAGAGCTTTCCAACCCCCTTGAATTCTTTTCGTCCTACACGCCTCCCAATTGAGATTGTTACAAAAATCTAGTCCCAAATATTTGTACTCATTCACCACCTGCAAAGTGTTTCCCTCAAACTCAAAATTTATTTGTTTTTTGGCTATTTTCAACGTAAATATCATGACCTTGGTCTTGCTGATGTTGATCTGCATCCCCACATCTTGACAGAAAAGTTCCAAAGCTTTTAAGTGCTCTTGAAGACTATTTTCAGAATTTGCCATTAAAGTAAGATCATCCGCATACAACAACTTGATCACATAAGTGGCCAAAAGAACACCATCTCCTCCCCGTTTGTCCAACCACTCTTCTAGCTTGTCTATGTATAGCCCGAATAAAGTAGGGGACAAAGGGCAGCCCTGCTTGACTCCAATGTCACTCCCAAAGCACTCGGAAAGACCTGCCTTTGTTCTAATTTTGGCCCCCACCTGCTCATAAAGCCTATGGACAGCAACCCTATATTTTTTTGGAATCCCAAGTTGTTCCATTCTGTCCCAAAGTTTATTTCTAGGGATTGTATCGAAAGCCTTTTTGAAGTCAACGAAGCAAAGAAAACCTCACCACCTTGTTTATCCCAAACTTTTTCAACCATGTACCTGAGGGTAATGCAATGGTCAATAGTAGAATGTCCCAACTTGCGAAATAGATTCAGCTCTTACATGCAAATGTAAAAAAGATAAAACATCGACACTCGGAAACTTTTATTGTAGGACCAAGGGTTCACTCAAGACGAAACCGAATCTTGAATACCTAGTGCAAATGCCTTCGCAAAATAGTCTTAAGAACGTTGACTCCAAGAGTTCCTTTCGCAGAATATTTATATTTGGATTCCAGTCATCGATGATACGCCATATGGTAGTTGAAGATGACCTGGTATGTTGTCCCTTTCCCAGATACATTCCAATCAAGAAATATATATACTCTGCAAGTGGTTGGGTTTTTGAACCTAATTTTGTTAAACTGCCATGCAATAAAGTTTCCTACAATTATATATGTTGTAAGAAGTATTTTTTGTCGGCTTAAGTTTGATCCAATGAAAGTGTGGACAGCGAGGTCACGTGGGGGAGACGGGAGATGAAGATAATAAGTCCGCATTAAACCAGAACCAGCATTATCTTTCTCTATTCATTTGTTCAGTACGACTGAACAATACCAACTCTTTTCTCCAATACAAATATTTGTCCACCCAACATTTTTCAAAAAGAGTAGTAAGCAACCATGACAGCTTATTCTTTCTCTCCATTGACTGTAACTACAGTCTCTGTTTCGCTACTTCTTGCTTTTGCCTTGGGTGTGCAACATGATGATGGTTTTACACCAATGGGTTTTTATGCTAGGGAGCTCATGGATGCTGCCAAGAGTGATATTGAATGGTTAAAGTCCATAAGAAGAAGAATTCATGAATACCCAGAAGTCATGTTTGAGGAATACAACACAAGTGCTCTTATCAGAAGTGAGCTGGATAGAATTGGGGTGTCATATGAATGGCCTTATGCAAAGACTGGTGTGGTGGCACAGATTGGTTCTGGATTGCCTCCTGTAGTTGCCCTCAGGGCTGACATGGATGCTTTGCATTTACAAGTATACACATACATACCCATGTTTACATTCTATCAAAACAATGGCAGTTTATGCTTATTTTTATGTTTGTAAGCTGTTAGTTATCTCTAATGTTTGTTAGGGTTTGTCTTTTGTATTTAAAGGAGCAAGTGGAGTGGGAGCACAAGAGCAAAATTGCAGGAAAAATGCATGGATGTGGACATGATGTACATGTCACTATGCTTCTTGGGGCTGCCAAATTACTTCACCAACGAAAAGACAAGCTTAAGGTCAGTAGGATTTATTGTTCTGTAATTCAGTGTGAGGCTGTGCTGTAAAGGATTGTTTTCAGAATGGTAGAAAAACTTAATTAAACTATAAAAATCCACGCCTCCTTCGTGTTTTAATAAACCTTTTTTTAGTGGATTTGGAAGCAGTTATTGTTGGATTAAGCTGCATCTGATGTATTCAGAAAAAGCCCCATTGGGACCACCTGTTTGCAAGTGCCGTAGCCTGATAATTATATGAAATATCTAACAACAGAATGTAACAAATCCGAATTTTATATGGTGTCTTTGCTTCTGTTGGTATTTTATTCCTTAATAATTTATAGACTCTACACATACACAAAAATAGAAATGTATATGTAGAAGTTTAATGACAAGTCTTTCTACAATTATTTCTGTGTTGGTATAAGGTAATGTGTTTTTGTTTTTCGAGCCAATAAATAGGTTTTGTTAATGCGAGATATCCTTGAACAATCTTTTGGATATAATTCATTGGTTTTGAAGGTTCCAAAAGTCATCTATGAGATGATGCCCTACTTCCGGGTAAATGGTAACAACACTGAACATTTTTCCACATCAGACGTCAGACAAGTTTTAGTCTGAATTAGCTCTCTCACTGGGCTTGGTGGACCTGATGGTGAATTGCATCGTAATTACTGGGTGCACTGCATCGTAGGCCCTAAAATCACCTTTGTTTTCCTTTTCAGGTTAGGTGCTACCTTCGTGAAAAACTATTTGAAGTGGTTGCAAAAGTCTTTCTTGGAATAAATCGGCAAACCAAAAGTTACAGATTTTTTCAATTAATAGGGATTTAATCAGAAAAACTAGGGGTTAGGGAAAAATAGCCGCAATATCAGGGAAAAAACCCCCTAAATTTCTTTGACCAAAAAATTGCAATATGTAGGAAAAACAAAAAACTTGTGATTTAATCACAGGTCAAGACTTTATCACGTTTTTTTAGTCAATGAATTGTTTGACCAATTTATTAAAAAAAAAACCACAATTTTTAGAAGATAAAATTGCCAGAGAGCCGAGTTATTATTTATGACGATTAGTTGCCTTAAATTGACAATTTTTGTAACTAAATTTTATATCAAGATGGTTCCATATTTAGATAGCAACTTTAGTCTACGTCACCACTTAGGAGTAATTCAAATGTGGTCAGCAATTGTTTTATGGGTCAGCAAGAAATTCTTCTGGACATCTTGTCAATATGGTTTTCTTTTTTTAAGCTTATACGGAGCCTATTTTTACTAGGTTATAGAATACAAAACTATCATGTGATTTCTAACACAGAATTGAAAATTTATATTTAGATTTGGGAGAGTATCCAACCAAGCTCTTGCCTGGGTTTGAAATTCTTTGAATATATGAATATTTATCATGAAATTATCAGCATTTATGTATCATGAAGATGTTTCTTTCCAGCTTAAAGAAGATTTTCAGTGTTCATAAAAAGCAACCCAAAGGGTGGCTTGCTAGTGAGTGGTTAGTAACAGTATCCTATGCAGAGCAAGGCTTTGCAAGCATATGTTAGGATGTCATACCACACGCACACAAGGGCCAATGCTCACAAAATCTATTTCTAGCTGCTATGATACTTGCCTGTTGCCTATTGTATATTCATGGGGCAAAATGCCTCTTTACAAATCATTATGTTAAGCTCTATAAAAGTTTGACAAAATGACAAAGCATCATTCTTCATTTCTATACATCAGCATATCGAACAAAATTTTCTGTAATCTGTATGTCAATTTGGGCGATTCCCTTCAAATTTAGTACTTGTGGGCTTTGTCTCAATTTCATGAATCATTCCTAAACCTTCATGCAAAGCAATAGTTTCTGTGTAATTTATGTGGTGATTGCTTTTTATTTGGGACTAACATGTAGGAGTTAATGGTGACTCTTTAACACTCCTAGGAACAGTTGCTAGACCAAAATATCTTCCACAAGAGAGAAAATGGCAACAATATCTTGCTTCAACAATACAAGATTGAATATGGTTGAATATGCAAATGTACATAAGATGCCTTGCTTATAAAGGCAAGGTGAGACATAGGATTAGACAAGATTGTGACAATTGTCTTAATCTTATCACATGAGACAACTAACTCATAACAACCTAGGATAAGATAAGATTTAAAAATGACAACTAATACTTCTAGAAGGAATCTTATAATCCTAAGTAAACTTGACATGTGAATACGTCCCCTAATTACCTAGTGAGGAAATTAGCTAGGTACAAGAGATTTATTCACACCAACATAACATTCGTAAACTTTTCTACAGTCATAATCACACTCACATCACTAACAACATTTCAAACTCACAAGAAATATACAAACAATTAAGAACAAGAAACCTCTTAGAACCTATAGGAACATTATCAAGGACTTCAATAATGACATTGTAACTCATTGATCTGATCTCACATGAACTTTAATTTGAAAGGGTAAGCTTTGAATACCGAAAATTTCATGAGCTAAAGTCATTTCATGTGAAACTAAGCGCTCAAATCATTTTAATGAGAGAAGGTAATGTCTCGTATGTTGTTAATTTACCATAAATTATTTTTTTATTTCCCTTTCTGACTAGACTGACCTACTGGTGCCCACATCATTAAATACAGTTAAAAATTGTATAAACAGGTTAAATGTTGACGTCTTTTCATACATATTGCATCAATCATCTGTCTTCTAAGATGAATGACCACAGTGAGGGAAAAAGAAGGTATTTCCCATTGGAAGTCCTCAAATTCCTCAAGGCATTGAATGGTAAAGTCCTTAGGTCCCTCACGACATTGAGATTGTGAAATCTTTGAGTCCTTAGGGCATTAATATGGTCGTCCTTATATCTTTTTGAAGTCCTCAAATATTTCTCGAGTTATTTAGGTCCAAGTTCTGTTGTCACTAATTGATATAAGTTAATTGCTTAGTGTTTATTTATTTTACTTGTTTTTAATAGTTGGCAAGGTAAGTTGGTTGAAGCCCCAAATAAGTAATCCCTTCATGGTGATCAACATAGCGAGGTCTATCTTCAGACATGGTCATGTTCTTCTTCTGTTTTAGATTTTTATGTTATTTGTTTGTAAGTATGTATTATATGGCTCTTGTGTTGTCTATGGATACATTCGAATCACTATAGCATCATAACATATATTGCCTATGTGATGTTTATAGCTTATTCTTCTGTTTTTCTGTTACTGATGTATATTCTCATTACTGTTAAATAACACATTAAATGAAAATTTGATGCATGTTTTCATACATCAATATTCTCTGCTGCATAACACAAAAAAGATTCTCATTTATTGGCATGCATGCAAATGATGCTTCAATACCCCGCAAATCTATTTTGCTTGACCAATGCCATTTTGCATGTTTCTCTCCCAAAAGTATCTGCTTGGACTTGCCATTTTGTTTTCTACTCTGCTACATTACTCTTGTACTCATAAACCTTTGTTTTCAACTGGATTCACTGCCACGTACTTGTTTCCCTTGTGCATTGTTCTATGGGGTTTGCCATTGCAATACACCAAGGCTTTCTTCACATTGCTCAAATCTTCCGAGGTTTCCAATCTACTTTTCAGCCATGGTTGGTTGGGCTGTTTTAACAATCACAAAGTCACTAAGTGCATCCTGTGAAAACTTAAGTTCTAGGTAATCCTCTGCAAGTCTGAGCCCTCTTTTCCTTTTTCCTTATTTCACAAAGTGTTGTATGGCAAAGGGTGAGTTTTCCTTGTTTTTGTGAAAGTTAGCTTTGTTTAAATCCTGAGAAATTCAACCTACTTCTAGTTTCATGGGAAATCAGGGTTTTGTTTTATATTTGCAAACATTGCAAAACTGCATACATATTCCAAAAACCTGCTAAAGTTTTGCAAAATGGGCTTGGAGATATATGAGCTTTTCATTGACCTTTGCAGTTACCTGCCAATCTGTATTCAAACCACAAAACACCACTTTGCATAACTCTGATGGGAATACAGACCTCTCTTGTACTTTTCTCAAAACTGCCAGACAACATCCAAACTCCGAACCCCTGACAATTGAAGGGTCTTCTGCCTGTATATTCATTTCAAAACTTTGCCAAAGCGTTTTCTTCCTGTATAGGCATTTCAAAACTCCGTCATAGGGTTTTCCTCTTGCATATGCATTTCAAAATTCTGCCATAGGGTTTTCCTTTTGCACGGTGTCATGTCCCTGCCAAAACATGCAGCAATTACCTTAATAAACGAAAGGATTTATGAGTAAGGGATAGCGATTTTTATTAAAGTCAGCGATCATTATTTAAGACAGCAATTAAGGAATTAAAAACAAAAGCAGCGCTTGGAAATAAAACATAACAACATTAAGTTTTAAACAAAAAGTCATGACCTTTGAGAGGAGATCTCTATTCCAAGGGGTGCATCATTTCATTTAGATATGAAGATATAAAAGGGAGATCATTTCCTTGGGAGAGATCATCGAAGTGGATCAGATTGGAAAAAGGAAAATAAGAAATTGAAATATAAGATATCTATTAGAAATAAATATTGTTTTCAGCAAGAATATTATTGGGAAGTAAGTTTTAGAATATAATTTAGGAATAGCCATATATATATTATAATTGCATAATGATATTTTATCACCAATTAATATAGTAGATTCCTTTAGCAATCTATTTTGAATTTATAGAAGTGTTTTGCAAATAGGGAGGCTGATCAATCTTTCGAGTTCACGAGAGGTGAAGTACCAACCTTTCCTTCATCAAGCACGCCACCCCGAGATGCAGGTTCGTGGGTCGGGAGGCGTATGAGTGCTCCTGGGCTTGTTGAGGAAGGCAGTCTTCATGCATCTTATCAAGTACATCACCTTGAGATGGATGCATTGGAGATCTTGCCATGCTCGTGGGCTGGGAGGTGAATGAGTGCCCCTGGGCTTGATCAAGAAGGATGGTGCGCCTCGAAGGTGGACTGAGGGATGGAGTGGACTTGAGATCCTACAATGTTTGTGGGCCGGGAGGTGGATGAGTGCTCCTAGGCTTGAGGGTCTTCACAAGTACGCCACCTTGGGATGGATGGATGGGGATCCACCCATGATCTCGCAATACAAGGACAACCATCCTCGAGATTGCGGTTTGCAAGCATTTCAAGTGAATTCCTAATATGATTGGCTATATGTGATGAGCCCTGCTGGCTCTCAGCTCAAAACCCTCTTTTCTTAAGTCTTTAAATGTGTTTTTAAAGTTTTTTAGAGAAATCTTAATAGACAGAAGAGAAGGGGCGCAGCATAATTTTGCTCATAAAAGATGAATTTAATCTTATTTCTTCAAAATGAAAGTACAGAATGTATTATTTAACACCAACAGATAGATTAAGAATGATAAACATACCAAGAAGGCTCCAGATTATTTTAAATAAAGAACTGGCCAGATCTACAGCTGGAATTGAAGAAATCAAGCATGCAAGTACGCCATGTCTCCAGAAGTAGATTCTCCTGCGCAGAAACTAGTCACAATGCTCTGAAAAGACTAGGCGCCAATGATGGAAGCTAAAACCCTCACAAAAAGAAGGCGTTTTTCTTATTTACTTCACACGCCTTTCTCAAGGCACAAAAACCAAGGCAGTCCGTACGGCCATGTAAGAAAGGAATAGAATCTCTGAAAGAAAGTCTCTGAAGCTGTGGAAAAGGCGCCACCAGTAGAAACCCTCAAGTAATTGCAAAAGACAAACAACTGTATATTAAATCCCTCTGTCTGCACTGTAGAACCTCTGTGTGAAGCCCTCAACTGTACTGATTCAGCTGATCTTTCACAGCCTCAAGAGTACTCAACACTGAAGAGTTTTCCGTTCTCCAATGGACAAAATGATCAAACCCTGGTCACAGGAGATTGCTCAGAAGAAAATGCACAAGGCAAATCGAAATAGTCAAAGTTATGAGTTTCTATTGCCAGGAAATGCCTTTATACCAAATGGCACGCATTTCAAGAAAAGTACGGCCTTTCTCATCATTAAAATATTTTAATATTTTAATATAATCCTTTTCAATAGTTTGAGCGCACTTTTCAATATTTTAAGTTATTAAAATATTAAAGTCTCCTTTTTGACATTTAAGTGATATAAAATATAATTAAAGTCAATGTGACTTTAATTAAAAAGGCGTTTAAGTTAATAAATTAACTTAATCACTTAAAATTCCGTAATATGCTCAAAACTCAGGATAATCTCGTGCCGTCAGAAGCTGTGAACTCCTGGAATGCAAACGCTCGCTGTGATCCAAGCACTGTCCACTGAAAACACGAACAATCAAACTCTCCAAAAAGCATCACTGACCCTCTATCCAAACTGGCTAGCCCACAAGGGTCCAATAAAGGGCTAACACACGTCAACTATGATCATGCTGAAAAAGGGGACATTACAGTCCGCCCTCCCGGAAATTGCTTGTCCGCAAGCAATCTCAACAACAAAGAATCAACCACTCCACCAGGATCCCAAGGATAGTGTCGTGAAATGTCCCTCCTGTCATCAACTGTCTCCTGTAACTCCCAAATCTGATCAATTGGATCATCATGCTGTACCCTGTCAATCTCAACACCATCTGTCACAGGAGAGAAGAACTCATAAGAAAGCAAGTCAAACTGCTGACAACACTTGCTCCCTAAAACCGCACGAGATATGCTATCATCCAACATATCTAACACGTGCATACCAGAATTGTGCATCTGAAACAGGTCATGTACATGATGACTGAAAGTGAAACTGTGTAGACTCCTAACCATGTACACACTGGAAATCTCCTCAACGAGCTCTGTCTGAAATCTCGATGCACTGACGGAATCTCCAATACTATGATCAACGCTCTTGCCTAAATCAGGGTCAAGAGTAGAATCAGCATCCACCTCAAAGAGCGGATTATCACAAGAAGATGTAGCATCCGTCTCATAAAGAGGATTTTGTACTAACTGAGCCTCATAACTGTACTGATCCCAATCAAACCCCTCTGATCCCATGGGACTAGAATCAAAATGATAATCCTCCTGAAACATCTCATGCTCCTCTAGAATCTTCGGTTCTATCTTCTCACTTTTTTCGTTGACGAGAATGATAGATCGCATACTCCCATCCTTAAAACCAACTTGCTGGTCCGTTAAATCAGCAATGTCATCACCCTCATAAAACCACTCCATTTGTCTATTTGAACCCTTAGGCTTGAGAGGACAATTGTGGTTTTGGTCATAAGGAGCTTTGCAATAGAAACATAGCTTCCTCCTACGCAAATCATTTATTGTCTCTCGGTCCAAAGGAGCTGCAAACTTCCTCTTTTCATCAACTTTTTCTGATTCTTTAGGTTCTGATTTGCTATCACTATAGGATGAAGATGCTTCTGCATTTGAAGTGAACTTACCACGTGAAGCTGTAAGTTCCATGCTACGAGCCTTTCTCATAGCTTCGTGCAAGGTAGGTGGATCGAATGCCTTGATCCAACCTTTCATTGGCTCATGGAGACCTTCTACAAATAGAATGACAAGTCTCCTCTCTGAGATTCCGGTAACCATAACCGAGAGCTTCTGGAACTCACCAATATAAGACTCCAAGCTACCCAACTGCTTCAACTGAGCAAGGTCTCTGAAGAATAGCTCAGGATCACGTCTATCAAACCTCTCTACCAGTCTATCAGTAAACTCCTGGTACGAGGTAATCCTATCATGGTGCAGTGTAGCCATGCCATGAATCCACCAGTCATGTGCTACGCCATCAAGGTGGAGAGCTGCAAATCGTATAGCATCTTCCTCTGGCATAGGACGTAGTGTCAGGAATGTATCCAACTTACTCACCCAGGCACGTGCTGTAACTCTACCACTGCCATCATAGTGAACTAAGGTTAGTTTGTTGGTAGCCTGTCTGAGATCACTTTGCTTGTTTTTAGGCCTCCTGTCATTCCTGTTTCTGGTGTGTTCTCTCTTCTGGCTTATGAATCTATCGAAGTTAAGGTGCTCCTTAACTCTCGGTGGCAAATTATCCCACTCATCATGCATAGCCATAATATTATCTGCAAAATTAATTTCACCACCTTGTTCAGCTTCATCCACTTCCTCAGCATCATCTCTGGTGAACGTGGGATATGTAGCTCTCTCATAGGTGCGTACTGGATCTATAATCCTCTGTGGCTGTCTATGGATACTGCCATCTCTATCTGAATCCAAACTACGAGCTCTGTTTATTGACAAATTTTGAACATTCGTGCTGAGTTGTTGAAGAATAGTTGCAACCTGCTCTTGCCCTGCAACCATGCCTCTAAGCACGTCTTTGGCTTCTCTGTCCTCATCCTCCCAATTATTTCTGTGAGAACTTTCTCCAGCCCTGTTCGCCATATTGTCCCAATCTAATTCCTCCTCCTGATCTGCAAACGGAAATGGTGGAAAAGGATTCTGGTCGCCTCTTTGATTTCTAGGACCACCTCTGAAATAGGACTTGCCAAAACCCTCTCTGTTTGACTTCATAAATTCTCAAACCCCACAAGCTGGCAGGATGTGAGCTCTGATACCACTGTGATGAGCCCTGCTGGCTCTCAGCTCAAAACCCTCTTTTCTTAAGTCTTTAAATGTGTTTTTAAAGTTTTTTAGAGAAATCTTAATAGACAGAAGAGAAGGGGCGCAGCATATTTTTGCTCATAAAAGATGAATTTAATCTTATTTCTTCAAAATGAAAGTACAGAATGTATTATTTAACACCAACAGATAGATTAAGAATGATAAACATACCAAGAAGGCTCCAGATTATTTTAAATAAAGAACTGGCCAGATCTACAGCTGGAATTGAAGAAATCAAGCATGCAAGTACGCCATGTCTCCAGAAGTAGATTCTCCTGCGCAGAAACTAGTCACAATGCTCTGAAAAGACTAGGCGCCAATGATGGAAGCTAAAACCCTCACAAAAAGAAGGCGTTTTTCTTATTTACTTCACACGCCTTTCTCAAGGCACAAAAACCAAGGCAGTCCGTACGGCCATGAAAGAAAGGAATAGAATCTCTGAAAGAAAGTCTCTGAAGCTGTGGAAAAGGCGCCACCAGTAGAAACCCTCAAGTTATTGCAAAAGACAAACAACTGCATATAAAATCCCTCTGTCTGCAACTGTAGAACCTTCTGTGTGAAGCCCTCAACTGTACTGATTCAGCTGATCTTTCACAGCCTCAAGAGTACTCAACACTGAAGAGTTTTCCGTTCTCCAATGGACAAAATGATCAAACCCTGGTCACAAGAGATTGCTCAGAAGAAAAATGCACAAGGCAAATCGAAATAGTCAAAGTTATGAGTTTCTATTGCCAGGAAATGCCTTTATACCAAATGGCACGCATTTCAAGAAAAGTACGGCCTTTCTCATCATTAAAATATTTTAATATTTTAATATAATCCTTTTCAATAGTTTGAGCGCACTTTTCAATATTTTAAGTTATTAAAATATTAAAGTCTCCCTTTTGACATTTAAGTGATATAAAATATAATTAAAGTCAATGTGACTTTAATTAAAAAGGCGTTTAAGTTAATAAATTAACTTAATCACTTAAAATTCCGTAATATGCTCAAAACTCAGGATAATCTCGTGCCGTCAGAAGCTGTGAACTCCTGGAATGCAAACGCTCGCTGTGATCCAAGCACTGTCCACTGAAAACACGAACAATCAAACTCTCCAAAAAGCATCAACACTCCACTCCAAACTGGCCCACAAGGGTCCAATAAAGGGCTAACACACTGTCAACTATGATCATGCAGAAAAGGGGACATTACACTATAGGAAATATGCCTTGGAATAATCATTAATGATGTTAGTGTGCTTTTGAATTCAAATATTGATAATGTTATGAACTATAGATCTAAATATTACGATATTTCAGCTATGATGTATTGCTCTTGATAATACAATATTTTATATATTAATCTGAACATAACCGTAAAGTTGAAACTTGTTATTACTAATATCAGTTTTTAACTTTTTAGCGATTATTATTGTTTTGCAGGCCTCAAATTAGGAATTTCCCAAAAGGGGACATTACACATAGACATTTCAAATCCTCCAAAACTAATCTACAAACCTAGTGGAGGCTTCCATACTTTGATGAATTAATTTCATTTCAATATTTTAATCAGACTTAGAGATGAAATATGAATTCAAGAGGTTCACACCCTTTCCAAAATTGCATATGAGCTTTCACAAATCTTTGATACAGACTTGGCCCATGTTGATATGAAATATTTTCTCAAGAGAATGAATGATAAGGAGAACAAGACTCCCATGGCTAGATGGATCGTTGCTAGTAGTATCATTGAGGCTGCTGCATTCCTCATTTTAGTACAATGTGCAGAATTAGTTATGGCTTGTGGACAACACTACAACTATAAGACTAGGCAGATTCTAAACTCCTCAAATGAACTAGTGCTGCAAATAATGCTTGAGTGTATTGATAACATGCTCGAGATACCAGATCATGATGTCTCTGCAGATATCACAGTTAATACATCTAGAGATTATTTTGAGAAAGAAAGACCCAGATAGATGCATGAGAATTCTCAATATTTATTGGCTGAAGAAGTCTAGAGTAGCTGTCATAAGAATGCCAAAATTATTTCATAGAAGTGACATTCTTGAGGAAGTAAGTGATATAATTACTTGGCCAAATAGGATTCTAGGAAAACCCAACTGCAAAGGTTTTCATCCATGGATGTATCATTTCATAGCAATCTTTCTTGAAAATAAGTGGCATATTGATTGGGGCACTTTGAGATCAACAACCACTTGCACAATTAGTTGTGTGGAGTGAGGCAATCTAAATATCTTTATATGACTCCATACCTTGTGTATTCATTTTCCAAAAGGGCAGTTTTCCCAGGTTTGGAGAGGATTGGAGTCATGGGCCCACTCAACAAATAGCGCATGAGCATTATCCTCAGCTAGAGTTAAAAGCAAGTCAGAGACACTTCAGGCATGTCAAGAATGCTTTTGTCTTCTGCATCATAAGAATGCTTGAGAATGACATGAACAAACACCTTTCAGTAGAGGCAACAACAACAATAGGTCAATGAGTTAACTGTTTCATCCAATTCCTAACCTTTGCATACATTAGGGTTGGTGGATATATAGGGGTACCATATAAACTTTGTAAGTATGTAATTGACGAATTGAGGTTTTATTGGAGTTGTGCAGACCGTTCTGTGAAGTTCAGAAGTTTCTTTCCAGCGAACATAAGCAAGGAATCCATTTCGCTTTCACAATTGGTGACTATACTTGTGCAACCCTGGCCAATGCCAAACATGCTAAGGCAGAGATATCAAGGATGGCCATTCATCCTTTTGAGAGAAGAATATTATTGGATTGAAGGGGGTTTATGGAGAGGACAACAGGGGCAGCATACAAACATGTGCCAAGCCTTGAAAATTTTTGGGCTGAAAGTGATGATGAGCATGACGTTTGTCGCAAAGATTACTCTAGAATGATAGCATTCTAGATTCATGCTTTTTATTTGAGGAGAGTGCCCAAGAATGTATCAGATGATTGTGCTGATATAGTTGACCTTGTGTATAATGAGCAACAAGTTTTCTTGCAGTCTATTCCAATAATGAACTGTTCATTTGCTGAAATAACTTCAATTGAGGAGAGAAGTTAGGAGCCTATCATGGCCATAAGGGAAAATCAAGAAGTGCAAAGAACCCAAAGGGGAGGTCTCCAAGAAATCAAAGCCATCAAAAGGGTTCCCTAAAGGTAAGAGCATGGTTCCATCTTCCTCTCATGTGGTTCCTCTTGTGCAAGATGCTTCCAACAAAAATGTCAATGGTCACTTGAACAAGAATCACTAGAAGACATTGAGAGACTAATGAGGATGAAAACTAAGTTCAACTTCAAAATAGGAGGGAAATCGCATGAGGCTGAAATTTTCAATCTCCCATCTCTCCTCCTCCTTCTCCCTTACCTCCTTCGCCTCTAGTTTCTCCTTAGACATCCCCTTAGAAGTTTGTGCCTCCGTCTTCTCCTCAAAAGTAACATTCTCTGCAAAAGTCTCCTCCTCATAAGCCTTCTTTTCCTCAGAAGGAACCCTCTCCTTAGAAGTCTGCTGCTCCTCCTCCTTTACAAAAATCTTCCTCTCCTGTGAACTTGCCGCCACCAATTTCCTCCTCTCCTCCTCAAGGGCCACCCATAGAGCAATATTTTCATTCTTCTTCCTCTCCAATTGCTCAAGTTCACATTGGAACAATTTCCTAGATAGATTCCTCTACTTCTAGTGTGCCCTCCTGGCTAAATGAGATAGTCAAGAAGAGAAAATAGGTGGCCAAGCCTGTTATTGGAGATTTATCAGCTATGACGTCATTGCTTGCCCCCATGTAACAGGTTAAAAAGGCAAAGATAATTTCCTCTATCACCATGGACTCCCAAGGGATGAGGTATGCAAAAATTGCTACTCCTATCAATGATAAGGATAAAAGGGATATGCAAGCTACAAACTATCAAATCTCTGGAATTGAGCTGGGAAAGTCAACAAAAGGAGACAAAGAGAGCATGGAAATTGTCACGTCTTCAATTTTTTATGGAATGCACAAGAACAAAGAAATAGAGGCACAACTGAAGGAGAAAGTGGAATTGACTTCTTATGTGCTGTATCTCATTGGTCTAGTTTAGTCCTTGTCAATACTAGTTGCTGTCCTTTACCATTCCTAACAAAGATATGTCAGCTGCAAGAGAAATAGGCTGCATAGTGAAAGCAACAAAACCATGGACTGGCAACCTGTTTTCCCAAGGATCAAAACTTATTGATAAATCCACCAATTTGCACCATAAAATTCAAATGGGATTGGATTCCATAGCAGATTTGGAAAGCAAATTTGATGAGGAGTTGGTGTTGTTACAGTGGAACATGCCTCATATGGAATTCATGGCATAGACTGACTTTGCAACTCTAGTAACCTTAAGGCATTTTTATGAGTCTGATTCATGTATACCAATTGAATGGCATGAGGCAGCTAAATGAAGGGTTGAAATATTGAATGAATGCAAAGGATAATTTCAAACATGCTAGAGAAATGGGCTGCAACACCATGGCTGATAACCAAGAATTCTTTGAGAAAATGCCCTGTCATTACTATGCTGATCAACTACAGATGCTTTGAAAGATCAACTAGCAAAATTAATAAAAGGATAATCATCAAAAGAATCAGTATTTGACATGGCTTCAATTACCAAATTTATTAAGTTGCAGAATTTGTTTGGGGATTTTGAAAAAGAGCTTGCTCAAGTATCGCAAAATACTTGCCCCGGTGCTAGATACCCATATTACTTTTAACATTTGCTTCAGGAATTCTGATGGTCCCAATCAAGAATCAGTCAAGGAAACATTGGATAAATTGAGAGATTATTATCATTGGATAATTTTTTTTTTTGGCATCTCAATTTATCCAAAGAAAAAATAGTTTTAAAAAAATTGGATGATAATCCAGAGTAGCCTTCATCCTATTCAAAGAATGCTTTGACTGGCAACTGAATGTCCGATTTTACAAGGAATATAATATTATAATATAAAGTGTCTTTGTAAAGTCTTTTAATTATAAAATTAGGAAAGTGAGAAAGTGTGTATATTTCAAGATATATGTATATTATTTATTATAACTAACTCCAGAGTTAGTTATTTGGTCTATATAAGTTACAATCAAATAATTGTACGGGGCTTTTTGGTAATTTTTCCGGGTATTGAAAAGAAAGGATAAAGGCTATGCTATTATTTTTTGAAAATAAATGAGAATTCAAATCAGAACTTTGCGCTTGAAGCTATTCTTATGTTTGTTGCAAATTGTTTGTTTTCCAATTTTTCTTGCAAGATTTCCATAGTTGTTTTATTGTTAGTACTAAAAACACCATTTAATTTTCTTTTGTCAAATTAAATTTAACTCTATGTTTATTTAATTTGATTCACACTCATTCACACCTTTCACAGCATTTCCAGTCATTCATTTTTGCAAGCATTGTGAACCCTACACATACAAAGCACAATTTGCAAAGTTGTAATAATTGTGGATTCTATAAATAGGGATTTTGGTTTTCAATAAAGGCAGCCTCACCTTTCTTGAGAAGGGATTTTTATACCGCAACTATTGGAAATTGGCAGGTACCAATTTGCTTGCCGACAGTTTCTTGGCAATTCCGCTAGGGACTTAATTTTGCTTATATCAAATTTCCCATAAGATTTGAAAATATTTTCATGCATGCATGACAATCAAACACAATCACCCACCCATTGTCCAGCCATACCTTGATTGGTTACAAGCTGCACTGGAGGATTTGATTTCAGATTTTTGCAATCTGGCATGGAATAGCCACCTAGTCTTGGTGAATATCAAAGGGTAGCAACTATTTTTGATCAAGCAGAAGAAAGAGCATATTTGGCAAGGACAGCTGCACAACTGCTTATTTAGAGAAATCAACCAAATCAAATTGTGGTCAGGGTTATAAGAAATCAGCCACCAGCACTTCAATCTTGATTTTTTTAATTTTAATCTTGGCTGAAAAAAGTTTCATCCGGGGTGACAAGCAGAAAAGTAAAATTGATACATTCTTTGATTTACAACAAAGAAAATCAAGAAATCTGTTAGTGTACCTTCCAGCCCATAAAAGAAGAAGAAAGATACAGAAGGGCAAGAAAAAGGTTTATATCTAAGTCATGCTTTACTCTTGTCTAGCATTGTTTTACTAGTGGTTATAAATATACAAAGAATGGTCATTGCTGCTTTGCCTTGGGGGGAAACAATAGGCCGTTGGCATTGGGAAATCAGTTGAACGAGCCTGCCTAGAGGATCAAGTAAAACTTTTCCTAAATTTAATGGTGATGGAAAACACAGCCTGGATGAACATGTTTTAGTGTTTACTGCTACATGTGGTATCTTGGGTGTTCAATATCAGGATGTTGCAATATGTCTTTTTGTTGAAACACTTTCAGTTGGAGTTGCTGAGTGGTTTTACTCCATTCCTTAAGGGTCAAGAAACAATTGGACTGACATGAATAGGAAATTCAAGGAAAGACTTGAAACTGCAGAGGATGAACATGTATTGCTGGCCCAATTAACTTAGATGAAAAAGGAGGTTCATGAACCAATGAGGAAATTCATAGAAAAAATTGACAAGGTGGTACTTAAAATTGTGCTAGACAAGAGACCTTCGATTGATAACCAAAAATGTTTCTTTATTAATGCTCAGCTGCTTGATATTGGTTTTCACTTGAGAATTCCCTGAGTTGGCACTTTAGATGATGCTCAATCTCAAGCAATTGAGATTGAGGATGATCTCTTGATAGCAGAAAATCAAAATGTAAAAAGGAGTTGCACAACAAAAGCACAGGTGCCAACTTCTCAGATCCACTTTTGTTGAAGATGGCAAATGACATGATTTTGATCAAGAAACAACTGCTTCAAATGAATTCTGCACCACCCTAGTACCAGAATGTTCCAAGAAGGAACTTTGTGCCATTCAATAATATAACAAACAGATTGCCCAGGCTAAATCAACAACTCGCAATTGAACCACCACTTCCAACTAGTCATACCACAAATCTAGTTTGTGACTTCCATTTGAAAAATGATCACAATGGCATGACATGCTTTGAGATGAACCATTACATGGAAATGTGCTAGATGACTGAAGTGGTGGAAGAAATAGTTTCATTTGTTGTGGAAAATCATGAACCAATTGGCAACTTTACTGTAAACTTACTTGAGTACAATCAGATGTTGCTCATGAAATAATTCATGATATGAACAGCTAATCATTTGCAGTATTCACAAGAGCTCATAACTAAAGAAACGAAAAGAGGTCAAAGCAAAGAAGTTGAAAAGAACCAATGTTTTGAAAAGAAACTAATTAAAGAGATGAAGAAGTCCGAAACAACACCATTCCAACAATAGCCAAAGTACTTTTTAACAAAAAAGGTTCCTTCTGTTTCTAAACCTCCTTATAGTTTTCCTTCTCGAGGTTCTCTTGAGGAAAATCAAATTGTGTCTCAAAATAATTCTAGTGTTGAAGTTGCATCTACTTCTTCCCATTCTTTTGATATTATTGAACATTTTAACAAAACTAAAATCCAAATTTCACGAACAGAGTATTTGGAGTCAAACCTTGGGCAACTAGGTAAGATAGTTCAATATATCCAAAGTGACAATTCTAGCCATCACTTGAGTGCTACAAATTTGTAAGATGTCTATGATGACTCTCCTCATTTTGCTTCAACAAGTCATGCAACAGCCTGCGCTATTACTAATGAAAAACCTAATCCTTTTTACATCTCTTTTCATTGCCAAGTTTTAAATTGAACAATTGCATCATAGACTCTAGAGCATCTGACAACGTCATGCTTGCGTAAGGTGCATATGCATTGGGTTTTGTACTAAACCTTTAGGGAAATATTACTTGATGGAGTCAAAGCAAGTGCCTCTAGTTGGGCAAATCAGAGATGCCCAAGTTGGCTTAGCAACACACCCTCAAAAAGGAATGGAGTTGATCATATTGGTAGCAAATATACTTGCTAGCTATGGAATGCTTCTTATCCGAAGTTTTTGCAAAGACCTTGATGGGGAAATTCAACTTGACTGGGCCCATGTGACCATTATGGTTAAAGGGAAAAAGGTTCACCTTGAACCTGAGCCAAAAGCTAAATTCATTTTACAAAAGTCTGATGATTCGCATGCAAAAATTTTGTATGAAGAAAGTGGTCTAGAGACTTATATGTTAATGTTAGAAAAAGAGACTAGTTTACTAGAAAGTTTTGATGAAGACTATTGTGTTGGATTATAGAGTCTTGAGTTCAATGACAGTCACTCTTCGTTTGGTTTAGGTGTAGGAGTTGTATTAATTTCTCTCAAAGGTAGGAAATACCCATTGGCTTTCAAATTTGAGTTTGAAAATACTAATAATATTGCCAAATACGAGGCTTTGTTGCTTGGTATGAAGGCAATTGAGGAAATGGGTGTGAAAAAGTCAAGAGCCTTAGGTGATGCCAAGGTAGTTGTTAAATAAGTTAGAAAACAGTTTTAGGTAAAATGATTGGTTGAGACATTACAAATATTGGGTTGGGACAATATTAGAAATTTTGATGCATTCTCAATAGAAGTTATCCCTAGGATAGATAACACCAAGGCTGATTGCTTACATGTTTCAACTTTTTTATTGATTCCTCATCCAAGCTTTGATAAATATCATTAAATGATTGATTTGGTTTACATGACCAATATTCTTGACAACTCACAAAATTTGTGAGTGTTTAACAATAATCAACAAAAAATTTAAGTCCTCAAAAAGATTAAAAGTTTCACTAATCTATATTTTAAAGGAAGTGATTCAATCTATAAGGAATGTATGATAGGTTCAGAGGGAGAAAGTGAAGACGAAAATGCAATGCCTCATCGAGAGGGTGTTATTCAACTCAAAGGTACCAAAATCCCTAAAGTATTAGCTTCTTTAGAAGATCAATTTGATAAGCATGGCCAATACATCAAGAGAAAAATTCAAGAAGAAATCCATAAGTATGAGAAAATCAACATAGGTTCAAGGGACAACCCAACATATGTATGCATTGGTAGATGTAGGGAAAGACATAGGGTTATTGCATTTCTTATAAGATATCGAAACATCTTCACTTGGTGCTATGATGATTTGAAGTCTTCTAGACCTAAGGAGATGCAACATTGCATTCCATTGCATTCCTTTGAAACCATGAACAACTCCTTATTTACAAAAGCAAAGGCACTTTAACTCGAAGATCTCTAGTATTATCTTTGATGAAGTTGATAAAATGTTGAAGACATAATTTATCCTATTCATCATTCAATGTGGGTAGCTAAGATGGTACCTATATGGAAGAAGAATGTAGAAATACACATTTGTGTTGATTTCCGTATTTTGAATCAGGTTTTATTGAAAGATAAATATTTGCTGCAAATAATGGATCATATTCTTCA
>VDFB02060423.1:120187-180116 GCA_007258455.2 Sequoia sempervirens | reverse complement strand
TAAATAAGTGATTTTCACCTCATTTTATATCCTCCAACATTCACATATCATATTCAAGCAATCTCAAACATTCAACCATCTTACAACATATTATCAAGCATTACTCAAGCACTTTGGAGCATCCATCAACATTACTTCAGATTTGCATCATCAAGAGTTTGGTAAGTTGATAGCTTTTGCATGTTGTTAGTTTATCTTTCTCTTTCATTTCATTATTTTATTAATGGTTTGATTACCAAAGTGGGGTTTGACCAAGGAAAACCCCTATTTTCTAACCCTCAACCATTTCCCCCCTCTTGCATGTGTGTTTGCAAACCTTTGTATGCATATTTTACAAGCATTTAGGTGTTGAAGATTGGTTAATAATTCAACTAGGTGCTTCAATTCAAATAAACTTTATTTTAAGCTTGGAGAAGGTTTTCTGTCTATTTCCTACATAATTAACTTTGATAACCCAACAAGTAGACATCCCTAGATATGGTGTTGTAAAGTTGTCTCCTGATTTCTCATAATTTTGAGAGAGGAATAATTCACCACCAATGGTGAATGAGTCCTTCCTTAAAAGTAAAAATATGAATTTTGTCAGATTTTGGATCCCAATAGTTAGAAACCTACTTCTGACACTTTTTCACCAGTATCAGGACTAATTCACCACCCTGGGCGAATGAGTCCCACTACGGAATTTCAATAATTTCAAACAAAATTCACAACATTCAAGATTCATCAAATCTTGACCAGGTGCACTCTAATTCATCCCATTTCTTTGTATTTTGCATTATTTCATCTTTTAGTTCATTGTTTGCATATTAGAGTGTGTTTTCCATAATAGTTTAAATATTAGTTTTGCACTCATAATCATTCATATATATCACTTAATTGTATTTAGTTTAATTTATTTAGCTTAGAAAACATCTCACATAACATAACTTGAATGAACCCTTAGCATTTTTGGGCCCTATCTCCTTTTAGGTGAAAAACCCTAGAGCTAGAGAAGTCCATAGGAACCAAAAATCTATGGTTCATTTTAGTGAACCTACATTTTGAAGACTTTGCATTTCTGATTTCATTTGCATATTTCATCCTATATTAGATTTACATCAACATTCAATTAGGACATTGTTTTGTTCTTGCATTCTAGGACTTCTCATATTGCATTAGTGAAAACTTCATTTAGATTTCATTTTTGCATTGCATATCATTGAAAAAAACTAAAAAAATGCATTCTACATCCTTAATTGTATTTTGTAGAGTATTAAAATCACATTCAAATTTATGAAAAACATAAAAAATTATCATACTAGAACTCATTCGCCACCTTGGGAAAATTAGTCCCTTTGCACCTTTTAAACATCATTCCTGGCATCTTTCTGGCATTTTGCTGCATTATAGTTTTCGGTTCTTGCATTATGTTTTAATTTCCAGAATCATTCTTTTCCATCATTTATTACATCTTAATTTACTTGCATCATGGCATTTTCTTTCAATAAGTATTGGAATTCATTAAAATCATTGGTAGACATGTCCAATTGTGACTTTGGTTGTGACCCTAATGACCTTGAATAACCTCATGCTCCTTCAAATCCTCCTAATTGTCCTCCTCATTATGTAGACATCATTAGAGAAGATGACGATAGCATGAACACTTTCTACAATGAATGCCTTGATCACCTCAAAGCCAATGTGGCCTTTTATCCCTCCATGAAGTCACAAGATCTTCCTACTGTTGCACCTTTTGATCACTTTGCATATTTACATCCTAAAATCAATGAATGACCTAAGGTTCCTCTCTCCAATGGACCTAGTTCCTCTAAAAAATCACACTCACAACCCTTTTACGATCACAAAGTCACCAACACTCCCATAAACCTTGAAGAAACATATGGTAAAGGCTTTACTATTTTAATTAAACAAGGTTATGACACAAAAAATGAACATGAAATCAATCAACTTATTGAACAATAGTCAACTAATGCACACACAATAGGTTTAGGATACCAAGATCCTTCTCATCTTGGTAGACATCCTTTTCAACCTCATAGAATTCGGGATGATGGTACAGTGATCTTGGATGCTCCTCTTGACTTAAATATTCTCCTTCCATGTGAACAACTGTTATCCTCTTCTAATGACAAGGATGTTAGGATCCCTATGGGTCCTCTTCCTTCTATTCATGAATAAGGAGAATCTAGCAAATGAAAACACCCTTACAAACTAAAGAAACTCAAGTTTCCTACACATCCTCCACCTAAATGTGAAAGGAGACTTCAAATAATTTTAAACAAAGCTCTTATACTTTTACCACCTATGAACAAGTTGGTTATTCACCCTAAAGATTCTAATATACCATTTTGAAAATATTATCATGTGCCATAGAAAAATGGCCCCTTGTCATTTTCATGGCCTTTTAGGTCTTGTTTCATGGTGTTTGATCAATTTTTCTCTGATTTTATGTTGTAACATGGCTTGAACATGCATATTTAGGTGCTAAAATTCAAATAATGATGTCTTGTGAAGGTGTTATGAAGTGTTGTAAGTTATTTCTACAATTTTCTAGACTCCATTCATTACAATTCACCTAAAATTCACCCTTTCATCACTAAAAAAGTCTTATTTTGAAGTGTTGTAAAGTCTTGTAACAAGATTTCATGCTTTTCTAGGCATAACTTCACTATTTATGCCTTTCTTATGCTTTATTTGGTCCCTTTATGCCCTCATATTCCTTAATTAAGTGTATTTTTTAATGTAAGCCAAACGAACAATATTAAATATGACTTAATTCATGACACCCACTTTTGAGTCCAAGGTGGGACCCATTTTCCATGGGTGGTGAATGAGTCCTCCTTGGTTCCAAATTCAAAATATTTTAAGTTTCCTTTCGGGTTTTTATTCAAAATCACTTGATGTCAACCTGTGATGAGGTATCAAGGGTTATTAAGGCACAAGATTGTATAAATAAGGGTTTTTACATCCATTTCAGCCCCAATTTCCATTCATCCATCAACATCAAATCATTCATTCACTAATTCAAGCATTTACATCATCAGATCAAGCATAAATCAAACATCTTGGAGCAGCCATTAACATCACTGCAAATTTCCTCAACAAGGGTTTGGTGAATATTTACATTTGCATGTTGTGTATTCATCATTCTCCTTCCATTTAATTTATATTTCTATTTCAAGGGTTTGATTACCAAAGTGGGGTTTGAACAAGGAAAACCCCTATATCCTTACCCTCAACACTTTTTCCCCTTTGCATGTATTTGTGTATGCATATTTTATCAAATGGAAAGGTGAGAAAAGGTGTTCATATCCCTTCAAAGTCATTCAAAGTGTCTCAAGCCTTATTTCAAGCTTGGAGAGAGGCTACAGGTTGAGTTTTACAGATTCAGATCCGAAGAATCTTTAGAAATAGAATTGCATATCATAAGCCACATAATCCTATCTAGAATTCTCTATTTTCTAGAAGAGGACTCATTTTCCATTAATGGAAAACTAGTCCCATTTCCAGGCTTGAACAATGATTTCTATATATATTTGGATACCCAATTCCCCAAAACTAGTTCTGACACTTTCTAGCAAAAATATGATTCATTCGCCTAGAATGGTGAATTAATCCCAATGAGCATTTCCAATGTATTCTACAAGTTTTTAGAGCCTCATTCCACCCTCTTCCAATATCTAGGTACATATCTTCAATTGGGTTGCTTTTCGTTACAATTTGTTTTCATTCCTAGTCAAATAGTTTGAATACACATTATGTTTTCCAACACTTTTACGTTTGATTAGAATTACATTCCTTAGTCTTAATTTTCATTGGTTTTTTAGCATTTAAATACATTCACACACACACTTCACACCCCTCTTTCCATTTCTTCTAATGATAACATAAACATTTTTTGCCCACCTTTCTCCTTCTAGGTGAAAAACCCTAGGAGTGATAGAAAGCAAGTAGGTGCCAAAAATCTTTGTTTAACATCGCATCCTTGGTCATCGAATAGAAGAATGTCAGACATTGAAGGACATACTAGATAAGTATCACTTCACTAATACCAATTGTTTCCCCATCATACCTTAACCTAATCAAAACCCCCTTCATCATGCCATAATTGTAGAATTCCCTATTCTCACTATTGAATGATCCTTTCCCATCACCCACCTTAGCTCATTATTTCCTTTACACTTTGTGGGGGGCAAAGATGTTGTTATCCTTGTCCTTGTAATTCATTTTTCTTTGTCTCTTAACTATGTTATTCCTTTTCTGCTTAACCATTTAAGATTGAGAAACCAATAACTTAGTTAATGGTTGACTTACATTTGTATTACTTATTCCTTTTATTTTTTCTCTCATGTGTGTATCATCTTAACCCATAAAGTGTGTTTGTTGTTTCCCTCTCTTTGTACACTTCTTCTATTTTTTGTGCATTCAAAATTTCTCCTTTTGTTTTATGTTCTCCTTTTGGGGATGACACAAAGCGTAGAGATGCCCTATGTCTCTTCCATGTTGACCCAAAATATCCTTTTGATTTTTGATTTTTTTTCCTTTTGGGGATGATGCAAGGCATTGATACCACAATGTCTCCTTCATGTTGACCCAAAAGCTTTTTCATTGTATTTCAGCTTTTTGTTTTTTTTATTTTCATTTGTGTTTTCCTTTTGGGGATGATGCAAATGATTGAGACTGCAATGTCTCTTCCATGTTGACACAAAATGGACCTTCTTTTCCTTTCATTTTTTCTCTCTTCGTGTCATTCTTCTAGTTCTATGTGCTTTAGGGAATGATGATAGTTCCAAGCTCTTTCATAAAAACATTGTAGCAATGAACATACTAACCCCAAATCCATAGATCCCTTATGTGTTTGGTGTGCTTTCTTTTCTGGGGGGAATTCCCTTTTATTTTGCTTTCATTTTCCTTGACATGACACAACCTAACTTTGAAACATATGACTTGGCATAGGGCTTTCAAGTTGGATCTCATGTCTTGTTTTTCTTTTGCATTTTCTTCCCTTTGCTACTTTAAAGTAATTGCTCATAGAACGATGTGGAGCAATTCCTTTAAAGTGGGGGACATACATTACCATAATTCATTTGCATTCTTGGTTCCTAGTGTAGCCTTGTCATTCATATGATGTGTTTGTCACTTTGTGGATGACATTGGGTGTGTTGTCCTTCATAAGTGTGATCTATCTTAGCATATTACATTCCTCTTGGTGGCCTGATGAGACACACTACATCCCCTATGTTGTGAATATCTTATTCTTTGATTGGTCCTCACTTGGAGACATTAGACACAATGTTCCCTAAGTGACTGACCTTGCATGAACTTAAAAAGGATCCTTTGAATATCTTTTACATTTTACATTTTACATTTTTACCACCTTGCATAACGCAACTTGCATGCCTACGGTACCTTGCTTTTTGTTCATGAGTTTTAAGAATATGAAGCTTTACTTGTCTCATGGAGTACAAACCGATATTTTCCTTTGTGGTACCTTGTTAAATCTATTAGGAGGTATATAACTATGATATGGTTGAGTAGGAAGCCCACCTAGTGGCATGAATTTTCTCCACAACCACCTTTGTGTTTGTGAGTGCATACCAACTAGCATATGTATCTTACCTTTTGGGCTTTCTCACCTCATGGATAATCAAAAGTTTTGTGGCCCTAGAGTGAATACATTTGGGCCTTCTCACCCGATGGACCGTTGCGAGTTCTGTCACCCTAGAGTGAGTATACATTCTCTTTTAGCCTAGATCTAATCCACAACTAGTTGGACAGATGATCAAAGCTTCATCTAATTCTCAACACTTGTGTGTTCCTTTGTTCTTATGCTTAGTATGTCATGGGATCTTCATCCTGGGGGCTTGATCATACCTCTTGAATGTTTTCATTCTATCTTACTAACATAAGTACATTTGAACCCTCCTCTCAATGTTCATGGCTATTTTAGTGTGAGTTTGAAGCAAGTTCATCTTCTCACTAAAGCGAGACCTAAATGTGCCATAGAAAAATGGTCCCTAGTCATTTTCATTGTCTTTTAGGTCTTGCTTCATATTGTTTGTCTATTTTGGTTTGATTTGATGTTGTAACATGACTTGAACATGCATATTTGGGTACTAAAATTCAAATAATGACATCTAATGAAGGTGTTGTGAAGTGTTGTAAGACATTTCTACACTCCTCTAGGCTGTATTCATTACAATTCACCTAAAAAATCACCTTAAAATCACCGAACAAGTCTTATTTTAAAGTTTTGTAAAGTCTTGTAATGATATTTCACACTTTTCTAGGCATAACTTCACTATTTGTCCCTTTCTTATGTTTTATTTGGTCCCTTTATGCCGTCATATGCTTTAATTAAGTGTAATATTGAATTTAAGCCCTACAAACAACATTCACTACAAGATAATTCCCGACACCCATTTTTAGATCCTAGGTGGGACCCATTTGCCATGGGTGGCAAATGAGCCCCCCTTGGCTCCAAATTTAAAATATTTTAAATTTCCTTTTGGATTTTTATTCAAAAGCACTTGATGTCGGCTTGTGATGAGGTATGAACTGGTTACTAAGGCACAAGATTCTATAAATAAGTGATTTTCACCTCATTTTATATCCTCCAACATTCACATATCCTATTCAAGCAATTTGAAGCATTCAAGCATCTTACAACATCTTATCAAGCATTACTCAAGCACTTTGAAGCATCCATTAACATTACTTTAGATTTACATCATTAAGAGTTTGGTAAGTTGATAGAATTTTCATGTTGTTATTTTATCTTTCTCTTGCATCTTATTATTTTTTTAAGGGTTTGATTACCAAAGTGGGGTTTGACCAAGGAAAACTCCTATTTGCTAACCCCCAACCATTTTTCCCCTCTTCCATGTGTGTTTGTAGACCTTTATATGCATATTTTACAAGCATTTAGTTGTTGAAGATTGGTTAAGAATTCAACTAGGTGCTTCAAGTCAAGTCAACTTTATTTCAAGCTTGGAGAAGGTTTTATGTTCGTTTCCTACAGAATTGACTTTAGAAACTCGACAAGCAGACATCCCTAGATCTGGTGTTGCAGAGTTGAATCTTGATTTCTCCAAATTTTGGGAGAGGACTAATTCGCCATCAGTGGTGAATGAGTCCCACCTTAAGACTGAAAAATCTGAATTTTGTCAAAATTTAGATCTCGACAGTCAGAAACCTACTTCTAACACTTTTTCACCAGTAGCAGGACTAATTCACCACACTAGGCGAATGAGTCCCACTATGAAATTTTAGTAATTTTAGACAACATTCACGACATTCCAGATTCCTCAAATCATTCCTAGGTTCACTCTGATTCATCCCATTTCTTTATGTTTTGCATTATTTAATCTTTTAGTTCATTGTTTGCACATCACAATGTATTTCCTAGCATAGTTTAAATGTTAGTTTTGCATTCATAATGAATCATATAAATCACTTCATTGCATTTATTTTACTTCATTTATCTTAGACAACATCTCACATAGCATAATTTGAATGAACCCTTAGCATTTTTGGGTCCTATCTCTCTCCTTTTAGGTGAAAAACTCTAGAAGAGCTAGAGAAGTCCATAGGAACCAAAAATCTATGATTCAGTCACGAAGGGGTAAAAAATAGGTGTCATTGTCATTAATTATAACATTAGTAGGTCATGAATCATGAATCCTAGATTCATCAAAGTAATCACTAAAGCACTAGGTGAATTAAAAACTATAGCATCATTACAAAATGAAGAATACTCAAAAAGAGGTGGTGGATTATCACGATACATATAAAAATCAATGCGATCTTCCAAGTAAATGCAACTAAAATGTGAGATAAACATCCTAATGTAATAATTTTCTATGGCCTAGAGTAAAAGTGATCAATTAATGCACATAGAATAATATAAAATAATATTTAATGGAATGAGTCAGCCTATTATTTTCTTGATTATTTGTTATAAAAAAATGCATTCATTAATATACCATCATCATATATATGGCTATAATATGAGGATATAAATTATCTAACATGTAATTCATTACATATTTATTTTCACTAAGTGATTATATCAATTGCACCTTAAAATTATTTATATAATAAAATAAATCATAATTTAACAAATAATGGTCAATCATAACATTCAATGATAGAAAAGACTAAGATCCTCACTAAATACTCAATTACTAAATCGTAAGACAATGGATGGATAAATATAATTATCACTAGTTAGGCTCATCTCTAGGTAAACCTATAAAAAACACATCACTAATATTCTTAAGGAAAGATAGTGCAAGTAAAACCCATATAGTAGAGTCCAATGTTTCAAGAGGAGCATTGTGAGATGTTTAAACAATATGTTCAATAAGTATAACACCACTTGAATCAATATTACTAGATGTATATAATGAGAATAAGGAATTGTATTCAAATATAATGAGATATGAAATATTTTTCTCTTGGAGGGTGGAAAAAATATCATTATGAAATATTTACGGGTATTGATCAAAGAGACAAAATAAGAGAAACACAATCTCTGATTAATATAGATAAATAAAGCATAAATGATGTTTGACCAAAATCCCAATTAGATCTAAAATAAAAGATGAAAGCACTTACAAATATCATATTTCATATTAAAAGATGGCAAGGATAATATATGAAGTAAAGTCCTAGGGGATGTATCTTGTAAAAGGCTCATAAGAAAAAAAAAGAAATTTCAAATAATCTAGGCTAAACAAAATCAATACTGTAGAATAAAGTAATTCTGATAGATTACATTATATAAATATATTTACAAATAAGAAGTAAATTTAATAAAAAGAAGGTTATTTATCTTTAAGATTTAATGTAGAATATTTACTTATACATTGATATTGGTAATTCTTTCTTATAACTTGGGCATAAAACTCTATCATATTGTGATAACTAACTAAAAATTCATTTTATGTTGTCATGTTTTCCATACACAAGGAGAATGGTGCTTTCCCAAATATATTTGACCTCTATCTATTGAAATTATTTGTATGCTTCTGGTCACCTAGAATCTATTTTTCTAAATTATCTAGGTATGTGTCTCAAAAATAATAGTAGTGAGAACAACTTTTTAAGATTGCTATCTTGAACTTCCTCTTAGTCAAATATGTGGAACTAATTTAATCATGCAACCATATACGAGGAAATCATGTGGTAAATATATTTTGATGTTCTTCGTTTAGGTATTCTCCTTTTATGGAACGCCCTCATATGCATGTTCAATTTTTTTGCACTTATGTCATTAAAAGTAGCTAAGAAGAGAAGATTATCTTGGGCTCTAGTTGTATTAAAATTTATGAATTATGGGGTCTTTTTTGTACTATAGATTTAAGCTAAGTTCATTTCCATACCATGGATCTGACCTTAGATAATGAAGGTGTAAATCAATCAGTTGAGTCCAAACTCTACACAATTTTGAAGTTAGAAACATTTTACATTTTGTTCAATTTAACAAATTTTCTAGAAGTGTGTATTGCTTATTTAATTGTTATTGCATTAGGGAAAATCTAATCAAAGTGAATAAAAAATGGAGATGAAAATTACAAGGTTATCAAAAATGCTATTTTCATTGGAAGGACATATAGAGATATGCTTTCCAATATAATATTTAGAGATAAAAAACACTAATTTTTATTATTTAATATTCTACAAATGAATAAATTCTTTTTGAATGAATCTCTACGGATGGAATAGATGAGTCTCACATAAATAATTGACATGTTTTGTTAATAAAATTATTTAATTGAATTCAAATGTATAACCCTCCTCTTTGCATGTCAAACATGTTTACCAATTCAATTATACATGTGTATAAATTGTTTTGACTTATGAAAATTTCTATTTCAACTGAATTTTAAAATACAAGTCACAAAATATTTAACGTTCTCCTAATGAATGCTTATGATTAATACTGCTTATATTTTTATTATAATTCATAAAATTAATGGCGTTCCTCAACATCAATTAACAAAAGAAATAAATAGAATTTCCCGCTTAAAATTACTTAGGATTCAAACGTCGTGAATATTTCAGCAAGTTAAACCTGCTTTGTATTGGCTTATGCTGAATAAGCTTTTACTTGTGTATTAGTTAGTCATACCCAGTTTCCCTGGTTGCTTTCGAAGTTCTTTCTATTTATAAGTTTTGCACTACTATGGCTGGCGAAACTTTGACCTTTTCTGGCTTGGTCTGATTCATAGATACTATCGATTATAGCTTAAACATGATTATGTTTCACTATCGTAAGGCAGCCAGCATTGCGTTATATTTAACCACCTAAAAGAAATGTGACAATCCAATGACGAGAATTTCTTTGCACTGTGATGCAATTCAATTATTCCCAGTTGAAGTAGTGTCTATGCTTTTATAGTCATTTTACATCCTTTTAGCTGCTATGCTTACCAATCATTTTAATTCATCCGGTCGAATGCGTTGAGAAAGCTTCAAAATATGAGTTCTCATGGTCAACAATCTACTGCTATAGAGAGATGTTTGCAAACGATTGCTTTAAACGAATTTGCGCGTTGGGATAATTTTTAATTGGTCAGTATGCGTACAATTGAGCTAATCAAAAGTCGAAGCCTGCAACAATTATTTTAACAAATAAACTATGTCAACTGCCGCGTATACAACTCGTTCTATATGGACTTTGTCGTTGATATGATCCGGATAAATAGATGCATTACAGAGTTGATTAAATCAATCTTAAGCATAGCCCGAGCATTCAAGCCTTCGTTCCTCAAAAGTAGTTCTGCTAGTTTCTTATAAGCGAAAATCAAGTCTAGCTTTCTCTGTTCATAATATATTACCAAGGCCACAGGCAGTGGACACAGCTAGAAAAATGAAGACTTCGACATCCTTGTTGATTGTAGGGTTCCTTTTTATAGGATGCTTCTATTCGGTCTATGCGCATGGCAGTGGGCTGAAGGTGGGTTACTACCGCCATAAACGTCCTCAAGCTGAATCCATTGTAAGGAGAACTGTCTCCAAGGCTCTAAAAACAGACCCTACATTAGCAGCTCCTCTAATCAGGATGCATTTCCACGACTGCTTTGTTAGGGTAAGCATATCGCTCTTAGAGGTCATCTCAGTTGTCTGCCATTAAGATTAGAAACGTATTGCATGTTTTAACTTGTATAATAAGATTATGTTTATAGGGTTGCGATGGTTCAATTCTAATCGACACCACGCCTGACAACGAAGCGGAGAAGGATTCACCTGCAAATTCTCCGAGTCTTCGAGGCTTCGAAGTGATAGATGAAGCAAAACGGGATGTTGAGGCCACGTGCCCTCAAGTGGTTTCATGTGCAGATATCCTTGCATTTGCTGCACGAGATAGTGCATCCCAGGTTGGTATCTCTTTTTATCTTTCAAAGAAATCAGACTTTTACTCACTAGTTATAAACATAATCACTTCCCAATCAAATCAACTTGTGTGGATGCTTTATTCAGCCCTCCTGATTGTGGACTACATGTTTTTGTAGGCAGGTAAAATGAATTGGCAAGTCCCAGCAGGACGAAAAGACGGAAGGATCTCTAGAAAAGAAGATATTCTCGGTAACTTACCTCCCTCGTCTTTCAACGTCCAAAACCTAACGGATATATTTGCCAAAAAGGGTCTATCACAGGAAGATATGGTAACTCTTTCAGGTAGGTCTCATTAAAATTATGATTAAGATTTCTTTGTGGCCGAGATTAAAGCCATTTTTTTGTCATTTCATAGTCTCCTAGTAACGAAGATATTCATAATTTCAATTGGCTCCAGGTGCACATTCCATTGGTGTATCGCATTGCTCGTCATTTCGTGACCGGCTTTACAACTTCAACAACACAGGTGCTGCAGACCCCACACTGGACGTCCAACTAGCGCAGCGACTAAAGCGTACGTGCCCACCCGGTGATACTCCCGACCCAACTGTGGCTTTGGAGGAAATTACTCCAACTCGGCTTGACAACAGATATTATACACAGCTTTATAGAAACCGAGGATTATTAACATCGGATCAAACCTTACTCTCAACTCCTTCCACTCGCAATATGGTAAAGAATAACGTGATGTATCCATCGAATTGGCGTAACAATTTTGGTGAAGCCATGGTGAGGATGGGGAGTATTGACGTGTTGACAGGATCGGCCGGTGAAATACGAAAGAACTGCCGTATCGTCTTGTGAACTGCCGCATCGTCTTGTGACGACATATTCATGCGCAGTGATTTTGTTTTAATTTCATCTAAATACTTTTTTTATTCTTTTACTCTCTTTAAAGTTAAAAAAAAGCCTCCAGTGTTCAAGCTGCCTCTTCAATTACCTTTACAACTTGTATTGTAATTAACTATTTTTATTCAATCTAAAGTTTATTTTAGACGGAAAACAGTAGCTTTGCCTTTCCAAAATTACTTCATTTTTTCATCTTCAAATAATCTTAAATGGAATCTCATTCTTTCTGATTTAAGATTGTTTGTTTTCAAGCATCGTTATACAACACGTAAACATTGTCTTTTCTATTCTTGTTTTCGGAATTTGAAGTTGATCTCATGATAATATGTATTATAAGAAATTGATTTAAGAAAAAAGATTAAAATATTTTTAAATAGGAAAATTATAAACTATTTTTATTTTAAATATAAAATGATATATATACATATCAAAAGATTAAAAGAATGATCTATTTTATGCATGATCAATATAAATATATGTACATAATATACATAGGTGCTCATGTATATAAGATAATATTCGATCTTTATTTATATTTAGAGATAAGAACAATCTATGAAAATTATTACATGATATTTTTGCTGAATAAAGAAGATAGTATGCTTGTTTAAAAAAGATTGCAATTATCAATATTTGTTAGTATGTTTAATTGATTATCATTACATATATTTTTAACATGTTGCAATAATAAGATTTAATTATTATTCAACACTTATTTTAGGCTATATGCAACATTACAAAATATGACTAATAAGATATTTTCATATTTTCACCATTTCTTTGTATATTTCAATTACAAACACCCACTCAAAAATGTTGTACGGATTTTTATTTACCAATTATTTTTAAGTTATACTTTTGTTGTAAATTCATGTTACATTTTTCTATTTGTTATATATATATATATATAAGAAAAGAATAAATAATTTAAACATATATTTTGATAAAAAGTATTTTAATACAGTAAAATTTTAATAATGTCATATTTTGATATTTAGAAAATTAATAATATAATTTAATGTAAATATATAGTGATTTTTTTCTAAATAAAGATTATTTAAAATATTTGTAAAATTTGAATAAATTATTATATTTTTTAAATATGTAATTGATTGTATATATATTAAATAGACTTTTTTTTTCTTAATTATGCATGCTTCTAGTCACATTGATATTGATCATTCATTCTTGTAACTTGTGTATAAGACTATCATATTATGATTTCTCAACTAATGTTTTTTATCCATTCATGTTATTCATGCAAGAAGAGAATGATATTTTTCCGCATAGATTTTACCTATATCTATGAACATGAAAAATAAGTAGTATTGGCAACATTGTTTCAAAATTACTATCCAAAGAACTTCTCCTTGGCAAAAAATGTGGAACTAATCCAATCATGTCATTAAAATATACCAAGAAATCATGAAATAAATATTTTTGATGTCACAATTATTCCTTAATGTTCCTTTCAAAGAAACTTAAATGTTCTTGGTTTAGGTATTCTCCTTTCATAGGATACCTTTGCATGCATGTTAAATTATTATTTTGCTTATGTCAATAAAAGTGGGTAGTTAGAGAAGATTATAATGGGGGATTTAATTATATTAAATTTTGTCAGTTATAGGGTTATTTTTTTATTTAGACTCAAACTAAGTTTGTTTTCATGTTATGGATATGACCTTGGATAATGAAGGTGTAAAGCAACTGGTTGAGTTCAAACTCTAAAAAAATTGAAGATAGGAACATGTTCCATTTTTTTCAAATATCAAATTTTCTAGAAAATCATATTGCTTGTATAACAGTTATTGCATTAGGGATAATCTAATTAAATTCAATAAGAAATGGAGGTGAAAATTACAAGGGTATTGATAAAGGTGTTTTCATTAGGAATAAATATAGAGGGATGTTTTTAAATACAATATTTAGAGGTAAAAATGAATAAGTTTTATTATTTAGTCTGTTACAAATATATAAAAAATGTTTAAATCATTCCTTAAGGATGTGATAAATGGATCTCACAAAATAGATGACATGTCTTGTCAATCAACTGTAAAGATTATTCAGATGATGTCTAAAATATAACCTCCTCTTTGCTTGTCAAATAACTGTACCAAGTCAATTATACATGTTTATAAATTGTTACACCTTTTTAATCAATTTTTATTTTGACTAAATTTCAAGACACAAATCACAAAATATTTAACCTCCTACTAAATGCTTATAATTATTCAAAAAAAAACTTCTCGAAAATATTGTTGAAATTTATAAAGTAATAAAATTAATGGCATTACTAACAAATAAATAGAATTTCTCACTTAAACCCAGCTTAAATTTCAAACGTCATCAATATTTCAGCGAGTTCAACCAGCTTTGTATTTGCTTATGCTCAATGAGCGTTTACATGTTTATTACTTAGTAATACCCACTTTCCATATAAGTATATCCACAGCTGGCGAAACTTTGACATTTTCTCGGTTGGTCTGATTTATAGATACTATCGACTATAGCTTAAACTTAATTATATATCATTATCGCAAGCCGACCAACTGCATTGAATTATATTTAATCGCTGATAAAAATGTGACAATCTGATTGGTGAGTTTCTTCGCACTTTGATGCATTTCAATTATTCCCGTTTGAAGTAGTCTATATGCTTTTATGGTCATTTTACAATCATTTTAATTCATCCAATCAAATGCGTTCAGGAAGCTTTAAAATATCAGCTCTCGTGGTCAACAATCTACTTATATCGAGAGATGTTTGCACGGGAATGCGATAAACAAGTTTGCGCGTTCCGTTAGTTGGTACTTAGTCAATATGCATACAATACAGCTAATCAAAAGTCGAAGCCTGAAACAAATATTTTAATTAATAAACTCTGTCAACTGCGCCGTATACAATTCGTACCTTGTGGACTATGTCGTTCGTATGAACAATATAAATAGAAGCATTACAGAATTTAATTGAACCATAGCTCGAGCATTCGAGCCTTCGTTCTTCAAAATTATTTCTGTTAAGATTCTTGTAACAGAAAATCAAGTCTAGCTTTCTTTGTTCATAATATATTGCTGAGATCAGAGGCAGTGCTCACAGCTCAAAAATGAAGACTTCCACCTCCTTGTTGATTGTAGGGCTCCTTTCGATAGCATGCTTCTGTTCAGTTGATGCGCATGGCAATGGCTGAAGGTGGGTTACTACCGCCATAAATATCCTCAAGCTGAATCAATTGTAAGGAGAACCGTATCGAAGGCTCTAAAAGCACACCCTACATTAGCAGCTCCTCTAATCAGGATGCATTTCCACGACTGCTTTTTTAGGGTAAGCATATCGCTCCTAGAGGTCATCTCGTGTGTGCGACATTAAGATTAGAAGAGTATAGCATGTTTTAACTGGTATAGTACCAAGATTTTTATATGGTTGCGATGGTTTTATTCTAATCGACAGCACGCCTGACAACGAAGCGGAGAAAGATTCACCTGCAAATTCTCCAAGTCATCGAGACTTCGAAGTGATAGATGAAGCAAAACGGGATATCGAGGACAAGTGCCCGCAAGTGGTTTCATGTGCAGACATCTTTGCATTTGCTGCACGAGACGGTGCATTTAAGGTTGGTATCTCTATTAAAGATAACAGATTTCCATTTTTTTATTCAAATGTATTTGTTTTGTATTAAGGGGATACACTTACATAAGACACGGATAATACTTTACATCTAAGAATGCAATAAATTGAACAACAACATTGAAAGGAATTATAGCTTCTTTCAGGTGCTACTCAAATTACTTTAGGATTAAATGTTAGATAGCTAATTAGAGGGTGACATCATTATGCTATACTACTCAAGTATGAATGATGATACTTGATCTTACAAGACCGAATCCCATCAAGTTGGCATGTATTCCCAAACAACCTTAGACTTTATCATGAGCACTCAAGGTATGAGAGGGGCATCCATTACCTTGGTTAATTAATTACCCATGTTTCATTAGTTTTGACTTTATTAAATGAATCTCCAAACCTGATCAATCCTACAAGCCACTTTGGGATGGGGACACATTGGTATCCACTCCCTTAACCATATCCAATACCTACATCCTAATTTCATCACACCCTCTAATAATTGTAGCATAGGAAACAATGCATAATTTAATTTTTCAACCAATTTTCACAACATCTTTTCAAAATATTTATTTCAATATTTCATGAAGTACACCTTTGATGATGCATTCCAAAACATCATAATTCATTTTATCAATTGAGAAAAACCTAAAAATTTCCTCAAAATTCCATTAAAATAGCTTGAAATTTCTTTAAATTTTAAATTTTCAAAAATCAAAACTCTAACATATCCTTTGGTTCTAAAAGTTCTCAACACCCATGAAGATGACTGGTGCTCCCCAAGGGAAAACACTAGGATTAGTGTTTTCTTTCTCTAACAAATCCTCCAACTACAAATATATCTCATTGAGATCCTAAGTTGTCATGTGGTAAGGTGCCTAAGATAGGGGATCTACTCTAGGTATAGGGTCTATCTGAAAGTCTATATCCTTATTAGGTGGCATACCAAGAATATTACTTGAAAACACATATACAAAATTTCTAGGGAGAGAGTAATTATGAAGAGTCACCGTCTGACACTCACCTTGACTAGATCACTCATTGAGACAGTAAAAAATTGATAACCCTGTCACAAGCTTTGTTTTAATTTCTTAGTAAAAATCATACAAATAAATATGGGCCTCTAAACTCCAAAAAATATCTACTCACTCTCCAAGATCATCCACACAGTTAACCAACTTACAATGATGATAAATTCATTACTGATGAGACTCTAACTAATCCATAACCAAGATGATCATGTAGGACCCTAAGGGTAGGACATGTAGGTCCACTATGGTGGTGAAGTGTCAAAATACAACACACAACCACACACAAAGGAATCCACAACTACCTTAGGGGTGCTGGCAAGAAGTTGAGTCCACTTTTTGGTCAAAAAGTGGAAGTGTTTCCCTTGATTTTTAGCATTTGACACATTTGACCTTAAAATTTGAAGCACTTAAAGATGAAATCTTCGAAAAAGTCACTAATCATAAAATGTAGTACTCAGAGTCTAGTTTCCAAATATATAATTTATTTCAATACCCAAATTATACAAATTGAGATTCAATAGGCATTTCTAAAAACCACTGTTTAAAAGTCATTTTTTTTACTATACCATGCATGTGTACAACATCCATATTTTGACCTAAATTATCGTATTTTTCTAAATCCTTTAGGGAAAAGATTTGTGACTCGCTGAAGCTTGTTCTCGATATTTTTTTCTAATTTTTTATTGAATATATTTTTTTTTATTAATTTTTTATTAGGCATATTTGTCATTTTGAAAAATCATCATGTACGACACCCATAAGATGACCTTAACTTATCATTTTTTGATTTTTTTTTTAAATTGAAAAGAATTTTCTAAAGTTTGTTCTCATGCAATCCATTTGTCAAAATGTTATGTTCATCAAAAGTTATTAAAATATTAAAAACCCTTGATATTTAAAGTTTATGGACCAGTTTCATCAGAAATTAATTGAAAAATAGAAAAAATAATGCAATTGTAAAAAAATTTACATATTTGGAATCTACATTGTCTCATCTAAAATGGGTTTTAATTTCATCAAAAAATTCTACAAAAAAAGTTGTTAGCCATATGTGCAAGCTCGATATTTTTCTCTGACATTGTTAGGACCTTCAACTTGCAGGTCAAACCAAGTTGAAGGCCTAGGTTCATATTCCCATTGCTTTTCCCAAACCAAAATACAAGGAAAAAACCCGCCCATAAAGAAAACCCAATTTAAATTTTGGAAACGGTTTACAAAATCGCAAAATGAGAAATTTCCATTTTGGAATTTTAAAATGGGATCCCATTTTGAAATTTTCCAAAACAAAATTTCTAAAATGGAAAAATTTTCAAATCGGTATCCCATTTTGAAACTTTCCATTTTGGGAATTTTTTTGAAATTTTAAAAGATTGGTTTTGAAAATTTTTCATAAATTTGATTAAAAATGGGATCCTAGAAAGCGGGATCCCGTTTTTGCAATGCCAATTTTTTTTTTTGGCTAAGGAAAAAACTTCCACGTTTCGTGGACTCAACTTCTTGCACTTACCCTTAGCACTAATGGCTAACTGAACCTACTAATTAACACTACATCTTGCTACCCCAAGCAAAAATCCCTCCATGAGAAATGGGGAAAAAGGGAATCTAATGAACTATAATAAAATAAAATAGAAACCTAAAATCCATCTAACACACATGATGGCTTGACCATGTAGTGCACTAATTCTCATCTTGAAGATTACCCACTACCGTAAGCAGGTTGTAGGATCTCCCAATATCCCCTAGTATAGGCTTTGAATCTTCCCATCTCTGACTATTCCTTTCCACTAATCTTTGAGTATAATAATCAACATAATGAAACTTCTTGCCATGAGTACCATGGTTGTCTACCCTATCCTCATGCTATTGTTGGTGCCCAAGAATAGTGATAGGTCCATGTTCTAGAATTAGGTTGGCTACCCTAAGCCACATATGAAAACTGTAGGTCTCTATACCACCCTCCACCATGGTTCCTTGGGTAATGGCTACTTGAACCTTTCCCACATTGAGGGGCCCATGAAGGTCTTTTACACTGATCCTACTATTGATGCTAAACTAACATAGATGGTGTTGATGATGCCCTATCAAATTCACTAGGTTGTGATTTAGAGCCTCACACACCTGATTTTTATGGATCTAAACCTCCAATGTGAAATCCAATATGACCTTTGATCCCTCTAGTAAGGCTCTCCTCTATTTGTCTCACCTTCTCCATAAAAACCTCTAAATAATAAGGCTCAATTATCTAAACACTACCACTAATTTAAAGAATTAAAAATATGCACAAAGCACCATACTAACATTCATTCATGCTCAACTATGCTTGCACAATTCTTAGGCTTAAACAAATTGTTTTGATATTGATAGACTATAAATCCATAATGAGAAAGATAATGAAACACATCAGCATGTCTCTACCTATAATAATCTAAGAGGTAACATGACCAATATCTCTCTATGAAAGCCTTGTAAGAGATAGTGACAATATCACAAATATGATTTTCTCCTCCTAGAACTATTGGGTAAAAGAAAATCCTATCAAGTGTATGGTGGAACATTGAGCCTTGGTATTACTACCATAGGGGTGCATCAAAAAACAACAATCTAAGACCAACAACTAACTATCTACCTCACAACCCCCAACTAAACCATAAAATTTAGCTAGATGGGCTTGAATAAGGTCTCTCATGTTCCCTAGTAGCACACCATCCATATCCACTACCTTCATATACCCTACATGGTGTGGTTTCTACTCAACCTCCCTCTTTCCTTTGGAATGAAGAGTGCTCTATCTCTCCACCTTAAGGTTGCTCATTCTACAATACATTGGAATGCATTGGAAGGGTCATCTCTTTACAAGGGCTTTATCACACTATTATATCTTAAAGGAGATCAATAACCAGAGTGTCACAAAGGAGATTAGCAGGTGTCTCTACAAGTGAATTCTTTCCTTCTTCATCTCTACCACTCCAGGATGAGTAATAAAACACCTAGGAGGAATCCTCCATTGACAAGAGTTGCATGGGGTAGAATATACATAAGTTCATCTAAAAATCCATTATAAGGTATAATACCATAAGGTTGAAAATCATACTGCATAATCCACATTTACAATTGCACACCGATCAATTACAACTCAAACACATTAATCATAGGTAAGCACATAAGATAGAGATCCCAACATATGAACATGGAATCTAATAGTAGATGTAATGCCTTACCATGAAACCCACAAAATATTAACTAAGAAAAACATGGGACAATTTAATTTTCTAAATCATAGGGTACAACTTATATGAAACATTAATGTAACTTAGTAAACTAGGGAAACACATGACTTCCAATCGCATTGTTAAGTTACATAAGCAGAAGAATGATAGTATGCAATATCCTCTAACCTATGAGGAATATTGAAAATACAAACAAGATCACCATTGAAGACTGTCAACCTTCCCAAGAGTTTACAAGACTAGGTAAACAATCTACTTAGGCCTAGGTTTGTCAACAAAGCAACTTGAGGAGAAGGAAAATACAATAATGAAAAATATACCATAAATTATCAATTGTGACACATATTAACATGCTCTAAAATTATCTAAACTCTTGATGTCATGGGGAGCAACTCTATTCACAAAGTTCCCTATTCTAGGCTCGAAAGTATTATTGTTCAATGAATGTGGGGATAATAACACTCATAGGGACTATAATGCCCAAATGGGACACTAGCACCTAGTTTGAAATACAATTCCCAACATTGGTGTCCTTGTTAGGTGCTAGTATCCTATTTTGGGCATCAAATTCCATCCTAGGAACTATAGTCCTTTATATCTGTGGACACTGAAAAAGTAACCCTTCTACTTTTTTGGTCTCGTTTGGGCCCTCCTTATGATTTTGGCTTAAATTTTCCATTATTTAATATTGTAATGTGGATAACACATTCACATTAGGTCTTGTCCCTTGTAAAATAAAAGGATTCAAGTGGTGCTTAAGTGTTGTAAAGTGTTGTAAAACACTTTCACACTTTTCTAGGGTTTGTTAATATATTTCACCTAAATAACCTATTTTCATCATTTATAAAGCCTTATTTCAAAGTGTTGTAAAGTTTTGTAACACACTTTCACACTTTTCTAGGTTTGCATTTAATAATTGGGATTTCTTATGCTTTAATTGGACCCATTTTGCATCCACAGGCCTTACTTATGTGTACTTTTGAGAAGAATCCTAATAAACATCACTTAAAGTATCAAAATCCTAAAACCCACCTTAAACTCCTAAGGTGGGACTCATTTTCCATTATGGGAAAATTAGTCCCCTTAGGTGGGACCCATTCACCTAGGGTGGTGAATGAGTCCCCTTTAGCTCAAAATTCAAAATTAATTCAAAATTCTCATAGGTTTTTATTCTCCAAGATCTAAGCTCGGCATGTGATGTAATTTTGGGAATTATTACAAATTGAGTATAAATACAAGCTTCCTCCCATCATTTTCATGCCTAGTATTCAAGTATTCATGCATATAGTTTACAAGATCATTTGAGCATCCACAAGAGCATTCAAGGAATTTCAAAGGCACATTATCAAGCAATCAAGAGCATTTTCAAGTGTCATCCATCATGTCAAAGATTATTTGCATCATGTTATTTTAGAGCTAACATTTGTGATGTAGGATTTTATGATTCAAGCAAGCATTGCATTCAAGATTTATCAACATCAAGCTAGATTCCAAGTCCACATCCATTGGAGCCAATACTTACATGTTTTTAGCACCTTATTGCTAGGTTTTTGTGAGTTGCAACATGATTATTTTTTCATTCATCATTCTCCATTCTATTTCATTTCAAGGGTTTAATTATCAACAAGGGGTTTGACCAAGGCAACCCCATATTCGCTAACCCCACAACATTTTTTCCTCTTCTTGTCTGTGATTTGCAAGGCTAGGTTGTAGATTTACCAAGAAGTTAAGATAGGAAAAGTGATGAAAACAAGTGAAGGTTGTCAAAGTCTTAAGAGAAGCCTTGAGAAGATCTACAAGATGAAATCTATAGTTTTGAACTTGAATTTGTATCACGAGCAAAAAAAAAGACTGAGGGCTATAGTTTCACATTTTGAACTTATAGAAATCTAGAAGTTGACTAATTTTCCACTATTGGAAAATGTGTCTCACTACCAGGGCCTAAACATGAGTTTTGTAGATTTGAGTACCCATTTGTCTGAAACCTATTATGGTATAGTCTTGCTAAAACTAGACTAAGTTGCCCAGCTTGGTGTATGAGTCCCAGTTGACATCAATAGTGATTTTTTTAGGATCCCAGAGCTCCATTCCATCTCTAGTGAGTTTCTAGGTGAAAATTTCCAATTTCATAAATTTTTGTTACATTTTACTTGCATTCTTAGGTCATTTAGTATTAGTTTGTATATCACACTATGTTTTCAAACATCTTGCATTTTCCAAGTTTACACTTGGTGGTGAACCCATTTCTTGTCTCCATTCATATCCAAGGATATATTACAATCATATCTCTCGTACCCTTCATTAGGTTGAGATCTCTAAGGTATTCTTGAATGTGAGCATTTTGAAATCAGATCCCACTTCCTTCCCATTTTATGTGGTGCATCCATTTCCTGTGTCCACACTATCATTGTGATGTTTTTGGAGCACTAATTTCCTAGACATCAAGTAATCCAAGAGTAGGGATTGACCTTTAGGACCCCATAGGCATTGAGGAACCACCTAGAATGGTCTAGAACATAATTTGTACCCTAAACTACCAAAATATAACTCATGGTCAAATAAGGATTTTGTCTCCCCAATCACTTGACACCACTAACAAGAAAAGGAGAAGATAGGGAGGAGTTTTAGTACCTCCCTAACACTCATAACTCCTAAACTAAGAAATAAATCACAAGGACAAAGAGTTACAACACCTTTTACAAGACCTTACAAGAGGCTAGAAGAGGGCTCAAAATTACAAAACACATTAGGAAATGGCTCTTGGGAGTATCAAAACTACATGATGGGTTCACAACATAGCCCAAGACTACTCCATGGTGAATTAAATCCATTTTAAACCCAAAAGTGTTTGGTTGGGAAAAGGGAGCTAGGGTATAGATCACACTCTTCCCAATTTTTTGGTTTGAAGGATTAGAAATTGTTGGGGATGACTACCAAACCTAGGAGCACCAACTACAAATGATACCTTCACAACTATGAGAGAATCTTGGAGCTCTTTCACTAGGAAATATGGAAAATTTACTGAGATTTGATGATATACATATTGTACAATGTGCCTTTTAAAGGCAAGAAAAATAGGTATTGGATAAACAACCACCCAGTATGGGAAAAAACTAATCAAAATAATTTACCCTAAGATAAAAATTAAATACACTAACACCTCCCTTAAGTGAAAACTTAGGGAGAATGAAAATCCAAAAATACAATATGGGTCTCAACTAGAAAACCATTTTAGGTACCCATTTACAATTCATAAAAATCTCTCACAAGTAGAGAAAAGGAGAAAACCCCAATGGGAAAAACTCCTCTCCAAAAGAGAGAAAAGAAAAACAAAAAATGATGCATGGATGGAGGAATCAATGACACCCCCAATGACTACATACTGTGGACATGGAAAAAGTAATGCTTCTACTTTTTCTCATGTTTAGGCCTTCCTTAATGATTTTTGGCTTGATTTTTCCTAGATTTAATGTTGTAATGTGTGCAATACATTCACATTAGGTCTTGGACCCTTCTGAATCATAAAGAATTTGAGGATTTCTTGTAAAAGTGTTGTGAAGTGTTGTAACCCAATTTCACACTTTTCTAGGACCGTTTCATTATGATTCACCTAAATAACCTCTTTTTATCACTTACAAAGTCTTATTTCAAAGTGTTGTAAAGAGTTGTAACAAAATTTCACACTTTTCTAGGCTTGTCATCACTCATTTAACCCTTTCTTATGTTTAGATGACCCCTTAATGCACTTTCTAGCCCTACTTAAGTGTGTTTCAGAGAATAATCTTGCTAAAGCTCATTAAATGCAATTTAATTCCTAACACCCAATAAATTTTCCCTGGTGGGACCAAATCACCACATGGGACAACTTAGTCCCACTGGGCATAAAAAATCAAAATTATTTTAATTTTTTGGCGGGATTTTATTCTCTTAACTGTGAGGTCGGCTTGTGATATATTATTTTTGGGAAATATGGTAAAATAAAGTATAAATAAAGGGTTTTCCATTCATTTTTCATCTTCTAATTCTCCCATTCATTCACTTAATCATTCAAGCAATTATCAAGCATTCATTCAAGCATTCTAAGCCTTATCAAGTCTTCATTGGAGCATCTACTTGCATATATTTAGATTTCTACATCAAGGTTTTGGTGAGTTGTAGCATTGCATGTTGTTTATTCATCATTCTCTCTTTATTTCATTTCATTTTCAAGGGTTTGATTACCAAATTAGGGTTTGACCAAGGAAAAACCTTATTTTCTAACCCTTAACTCATTTCCTCCTCTTTTCAAGTCTTGTATGTGGATTTGTCAAAGAGAAATGTGTTAAAAAGGTGTTGTCAACTCATCAAATCCATTCAAGTCAAAAAATCCCTAATTGAATCTTGGAGACCTCTTTCAACCTAATTTTTGGAGAATCTAAACCAGACCCCTGTCAAGAAGGGAAGTGTGGATAGAAAGCTACAAATTTGTACCCTAAATTTCTCAAGATTCACAGGTGGACTAATTCACCATCTATGGAAAATTACTCCCACTAATAGACCTAAAAATTTATTTCTACATTTTTGGATACCCATTTGGCAGAAACCTATTCTGATAGAATCTCCCTAAAACAGGGCTTAGTCACCCAACTTGTCATAAGTGTCCCAATTGGCTTCAACAAAAAATATGCAAGATTCCAGGGCCTCTTTGCATCACATTTCAGTTTCTATGTGCACCTCTCCAGTCTTGTTCATTTTTGTTATTATTTATTTGCAGTCTAAGGTCATTTTGGATATCATAATGTGTTTTCAAACAACTTGCATTTTTTAGGTTTTGCATTAATAATTAATTTCCTTTATTAGTTTATTACATTTAGACATTTCATCTAGGCACATTTCATCCATAAATAAATTAGTTTTGAGTGGGGACATTGCCCATTTTGGCCCATCTTTCTCCTTTTAGGTGGAAAACCCTAGAAGTGCAAGAAACAATTAGGGTACTAAAATATTTTCCCACACATACATCATGTATATACAATAAATAACCCCTCCATAAGAGGGAAAGTGTGAGACTATATATCCCCCCCACAATGAGGAAGCTCCAATGCCAATGAAGTATGCCTGGAAATAGAAGATGATCCAATGCCTACAAGTAACACCTCTTCCCTTAGGAAGAAACAAGTCCACCAGATGATGAAGAAACCACTCCAAATCCAACTAATAAGGGTAATTTAGTCTCAAAATAGAATAATCCATCACATAATCATGATCAAACACAACCAACAAATGCAACATATCAAATGAAAGTGAAGGTTCAATAATGTCAACCTCCAAAGACAATCTAGATGAATCAACTGCCATGCTACAACTATCATCAAAGAGGAGAGAAATTCCCTCAAGTGTATCTCCAAAATCTCCAAGATGAGACTCCGCAAACAAATATGAGATTTCTGCTAAATACTCATCCAACAAAATAAGATTTGAGAGATCAAAAATATCCTGTTGTGTTGGAAACCCATCATCTCAAGTAACAGGAGCAATATCAACATGAGTCTGAACTACTCCAAAATTTAGATGACCAATATCTCTTGTTTGATTACTATCAACACTATCCAGAGGAGTGTGAGGTACATAGTCATCATCATCAACAAAGTGTGAGAAGGTATACAAATGAGACTCATGATCAACATTACCAACAACAATGACTTTTTTAGAATTAGCTTCCCTGATAAACACAAAATTAGTAGTAAAATCCACAGTCTTGGTGACCTCACCATGTGTTATTTGATAGATAGGAAAAATATTTGTGTGCAACTCTAGAATACACAGTACATCTTGAAAACAACCATTAACTATCTCAACAGTGCCTATCCCCTAAATATCCAAAAGTTTACTGTCTCCCAGAAAAATATTCAAAGTGTCAGAAGGATGAATACCCATGAAAGGATAATGTGAAGAAATCAAGTGGTGAGATGTGCCTAAGTTCAGAAACCATCTATCACAACGAGAATCAACTGCAGAATTCACTAGTGCATGTCCCTTACCCATGTAGTGTTTATTTTCTTTACTATTTGCAATTCCCACATTTCCAAACTATGTATGCTTGTTTGATGGTTTAGTTTAAGATGTAGAGGCTATAGAAGGATTCATATAAGAGGGAACTATGATATTGTTTTTCTAGAGAAGCTGTGAGATCTCATCAATCTTCTTCATGTAACAATGATGCTTATCATGCCCTTTCTTTTTATAGTACACACAACTAAGCATTTCCTTCTTAGGCTTATCTTCTTTTTTGGAGGTGGAAATATCATCTAGATTTGTCTTAGGTTTAGGCTTCTTCTTCCCTTTACCCTATGAGCTTTGTGCAACCAATGCATGATTTGTAGGGACCCCCTCCAACTAGACAAGTTTGGCTTGCTCCCTTGTCAATCAGTCATAGAAGGTCTCAAAAAAGGGCATTCAGAATGTAGTACCCAAGGAATATATTGTGGAATAAAAGGGAGAATAAAAATGGGCCTCTCAACTTGGACATAATCAAGAAAATAAACTCCTTATCAATTTTTCTCTTCCCACATCTCGCTAGTTGTGACCATACTGATATAATTTCACTAGAAAGTCATCAATAGAGGGAAATGCCTCAAGGATGACAAAGGTTAATTCAATCTCCAATTATAGGGAATGAAACTCACTAACCTAACCAAAAATGTTTTCTAACTTATCCCATATTTCTTTGGGTGTTCTCAACTCATCAACATGAAAAAGGAGACTATTAGAAACATTTAATTTCATCAAACCCAGAGCTTGATCATACTTATTTTGATTGGAAAATATTTCATATTCCTTGGTGAGAGAGTGTTTGGTAGCACTATATGTGGACGACAGACCTTGAGACTGAAGCAATCTACACATTGTCATTTTCTAGGTGTGGTAATTATGGGGAGTTAACAATTCAATAGATCCAAGAGTAGCCATTGCACAAGGTTTGCACCAAAAGAAAAATTACACCAAAGTGACTAAAACCCCCCAAAAAGAAGCCTCTAGAAATCAAATTTCACCACCTTTCCAAAAAATACTTCAAAGAAAATGATTTTCTAAATTGAGCAAAAGAATTATGGGCACCTTTATATCCAATTCACCAAGGGTACCACCTCAAAAGAAAACATATTTGTAATTTCCTCAAAACACATAGGCAAGTAGCTTCTAGCGTGTCCAAGTTTTTAATTGTACCAATGTGAGGCTTTTCTCACACCATTCTGTCACACTATAGTGCTATTTAAATAGAAAAATACTTCTCCTCCTAACCAATGTGGGATAGGTTCCCACAAAAATATTCAAAACCTAGGGCCCACTTCTTGGTTTCTCACCAATGAATCCCTAAATAAATATATCATTTGAAACTTTATAGAATATAAAGCTTATCCTAATCAGGAAAACACAAAAAACCTTCTCTTTCAAATGCCTCCAATCAGAAAAGGAGAATTATGCACCCAAGGGTCTCCTACACAACCTCAAAGAAATCATGCCTTCTAAACATTGATTGCATCCTTAAAAAAGCTACAGAACAAACCCTTCAAAAAATGCCTCCTCTAGAATAAAATGCTCAACCTCCTCTTTCACAATAGGTCTCAAACGCTAGTAGAGGTTTGGGAAAAAAATGTAGTGCTTTTCAAAGATAGAATCACAATCTGCAACACAAAAAAAATCATACCTTCCAATTAGTGAAATCACCACAGGTAACCCATAGTAAACTAAAATTAATGGCTTTAGAAATTTGGTCCCTCTTTGGAAATCAATGCCCAAGCACTTCTCACGATCTCATGTGGCAAAACTCCTATGGAAACATTGAGAAAGGGTAAATTGGCCAAATATTTTTCCACTGAATATCAATGATTGATGATTTTAGACCAACATAAAAGTAAATTCATAGAGTATGGATTCTTTTTGAGAGCAATGGCCAATTCTCCTTATACTCTTACTATCCACTACTACTATGAAGAATAATAGGATCTCAACCTTGTAAGAGTTGTTGATGAACTTGAGCACCCAGGATCACCTGCAAAACCAAGATAAACCTTCCACACAAGAGCAGCAAGAGATAAAATGCTGGAATATAGTGCAATAAAAAAATGATGTTATTATCACACACTAAATGATACAATATGCCTCAACTCTCCCTTGAATTGATTGAGTTAATATGAACTCATCTAGACTAGATAGGAGGGAGAGGTGAGTGCTGATTATATAGCACAATATTGGCAAATAATTCCAAGAGGGGCAATAACTCCCAAATAACCAAATTAGGTGGGAGTTATGCCTACTTGGAAAATTCCAAATAGGTGGCATAACCTACTTAGAAAGAGATAGATGAGTGGTTTTGTGAGGTGGCATATAAGGCCAAAAGAGGGTGTGAAACTCAACCACCCAAGTGTGAGTGGGAGCAACATGTGTAATCAATGGATTAGGCCACGTGTCCTCACATGAACCACATATCATATAACCTAAGGTATGCTTAATAATGTGTAGGAAAAACAATATTAAAAAGCCTACACTAACACCCCCCCTTAAGCATAGCTTAGGTGGGTGAAAAGACATAAAGATGCAAATATGGGTCCCAGCTACTAGGCCATGTTAGGTACCCATGTACAAAATACTATGTCACAAATGGAGAAAAGGAGAAAACCCAGTGGGACAAAACTCCTCCCTAAAAGAGAGATGAAATACAAAATAGAAATACTCTCAATGAAGAATGAGAAGGTAAAAACCCCATGTGAGGAAAAAGACCCCCCCATATGAGAGAAGTAGAAGAGAGACAAGGTAGGCCCCCCCTCAATGTTGAGTCTCCTGCAAGAATGGTAGAAACCTGACATTGAATGTTGAAGATTATCCAATCTCGCTGAACAACGTTCCTCCCCTTGTGAAGAAACAAAACCATGGATGTATGCAAGATATCTTCCCATTCCTGAAAGGAATATGAAGGAAGAATGTATGATGTCTCTGAATTCTGTTCAAGTGTCCCCATGTCGATGCCGAAAGTTGTCACCATCAAATTAGGTGTTCTAGGCCACACTGCAGAAGATGACAATCCTAAACCTAGTGGAGATGGATGTAGAACAAAATCTGAAGAAAAATATATCTCCTATGAAGACAAGTGTGCCTCCTCCAAATGCTGCTCAAAAGTATCCACAATCATGCCAAACTGTGATGAATGATCACGTGGAGAATGAACAAGAGGATCCAACAGTTCCTCCACAACAACTGAAGAAGAATCAACTACATGAAAGAGAAGATGAATGTCATGAATAGTGGCTTCCAAGTTTGAAACATGAGACTCCATAAATAAACCTGCAATGTCTATCAAGTAGTCATCTGAAGTAGCTATATCTGGAAGACAATGTGTATCCTGCTGTACTGAATCACAAGAAGCCATGAATTTAGCAACACAAGTATCTTCAGATGCAATAGTAGATGAGGATGTGATCTCAATAGGAGGAGGAGAAGCAAGAAGAGAAGTCCCTTTGTCAACTAGACATTCAAGACATTTGTTATCCTCAAGCTCCTCTAAAGTATCATCATAGGGTATATTATCAACATCATCAAGGGGAATTAAACAATCTGCAATTGGATCATCTGGGAATAGAGAGATATGATGGTCTCCAAAAATCTCCCAAATCTTGGTCCAAAGTGTGTGTGGGCACTCAATATGTGAGATCTCCACATAAATATCAACACCAATATATGTAACAATTAATCCTATAATGTGATCATTATTATTACCCAAAACTAATTGCTTCCAAGGTGTGTTAGGTTCAGGTATGAGCCCATAAAGGTATGGCAAGAGCTTAAGCCACCTGAGATGTGTCAGGATGCCATTCTTCCAAGACTCATAATTATCCTTATTCAACATTACCACAGAAGGATGAATAGAAAAACCCATGAAGAATCAACTACAAGATTACCCCCCAAAATTCACTCAATCATGACCCCCCTAGAAAAATATAATGGTGGCACTTTATAATTAGTGCATTTACAATTCTAGAGTTATTTTCTAGAGTTTTACAATGTCCAAAATTGGACCCAAACACTGAAAGTATAAAATAATCTCAAAATTAGAGCCTCAAAATATCACCAATGTGTAGTGCTTAGAAAAATATCAACTTTCAAAAAAAGAATCACCTCAATTCGAGGTCATATGTGAAAGTTATAGCTGTTTGAAGTTCCAAAAATGAGAACTGTCCTTCAAATCTGCTGATAAAATTGATTTTCTAGAAAATTCAGTTCACTTTAACAAAAATAGAACATACCAGTGCAAAACTTACAAAATTTTATCGCAAATAAAAAAAATTGCTCACAAAAAGGAGCCAAAATGACTGAGATATAGGCTTTTGAAGATCGGGTGCAAAATGCAAAACTCCAATAGAGAGGGGGTCTGCTGAAACATTCTGATTTAGTTTCTACAAAATATACAACCTGTATGTAGAAACTAGCAACGACCCAGATGGTTTTTTTAAATCTCTCATATTTGAGAAGGGGCTTGTAGATCTAATGCTCTGATACCATGTAAGAGCTGAGATATAGCTCTGATACCATGTAAGAGTTGTTGATGAACTTGAGCACCCAGGATCACCTGTAAAACCAAGATAAACCTTCCACACAAGAGCAGCAAGAGATAAAATGCTGGAATATAGTGCAATAACAAAATGATGTTATTATCACACACTAAATGATACAATATGCCTCAACTCTCCCTTGAATTGATTGAGTTAATATGAACTCATCTAGACTAGATAGGAGGTAGAGGTGAGTGCTGATTATATATCACAATATTGGAAAATAATTCCAAGAGGGGCAATAAATCCCAAATAACCAAATTAGGTGGGAGTTATGCCTACTTGGAAAATGCCAAATAGGTGGCATAACCTACTTAGAAAGAGATAGATGAGTGGTTTTGTGAGGTGGCATTTAAGGCCAAAAGAGGGTGTGAAACTCAACCACCCAAGTGTGAGTAGGAGCAACATGTGTAATCGATAGATTACGCCACGTTTCCTCACATGAACCACATATCATATAACCTAAGGTATGCTTAATAATGTGTAGGAAAAATAATATTAAAAAACCTACACTAACAAACCTCTGATGAAAACTCTTTGATACCATGTTGGGGATGGCCACCAAACCTAGGAGCACCAACTACAAATAACACCTTCACAAATATGAGAGAAGCTCGAGGCTATTTCACGAGGAAATATGGAAAATGTATTGATATTTCATGATTTACATATTGTACAATGCACACTATAAAGACAAGAAAAACATTTATTGAGTAAACAACCACCCTATATGGGAAAAAACTAATAAAAATAATTTACACTAAGGTGAAACTTAAATACACTAACAAAACTGATCTCAAATCCACTTGACTATAAAACCTAATAGGAAGACATGTATTTATATGTATTTTTTTTGTTTTCCCACAAAATTAATTGCCAAAAGCTAAAAAATGTGATTGGAATTGTAAATGTTAAAATACCTAAAATGGCATTTAAAATTGAGTGAAAATAGGCTAGACAAGGCTAGTGGGACCCTAGTCCAGACCTATTTTGGGGCTTTTGTTACTTTTTGATGAGAATTAAATATTAATTCCTAATTTTATTTTGATCTCCCAAAATGGCCATACAAAGGGAAATTTAGGAGCATAATTTGGTCTAGGCACATAGGGGGAGCTAAACCTAGTGTAAAATTATTAGGTTTGAAAATTTTGGATGTTATATTTAGCCCCCAATTTAGTGAGAGTAGGAACTTATGATCATGGTCACAGTAAAGTAGGGATAAGCCAAGATAAATTATTTTAACCAAGCACTGAGCAGGTAGGATGACATCAAATTTAGGGGATATGCTAGCCCCAAGATCAAGATCCTATGGAACCAAAATCAAAGGATAGAGGAACAAACATACATATCAGGTGCAATGCACAATATGAAAAACATGAAGCAGACAGAATGAAGACACAAAATACCAATGAAAAACAAAATTCAAAACATAATACAAACACAATGTAAACATAATGCAAACATGATTTATACATGAAAAAAATGGGGGTATGATATCAAACACTAGTAAGCTCCACAAAATTCTTACTAGGATCCATACCCAAGGTATTGATGAATCAAAATGTTAGAAAATTTGAATAGTTTCTAGGTGAATCGTAAAAGAATCACAAGCTAGTGAAGTTTGATATTCACTAGGTGATCTTGACAAGAAAAAACATAGAATTGTAATGTTTGATAATTAGTAGGTTACTTTCTACAACAATAAAAAATGAGAACATACAAGGGCTAGCAATGTCTGATATTCACTGGGTGATTTCTCATGTCAACCATACAAATAAATATAAGAAAAACCTATTGTTTGCAAAATAGCTCTGATAAGGCACTAGAAAATATGATAAATATATCGTACAAGTATTAAAAATTTTAACATGTGTGAACAAAGTGAAGCACATAATGGAATTTATTCAAGCAACTTAAAGTAATTTAAAATCCTAACATGGACTAATTTCCTTTAAGGTAGAATAAAATTATTTTTTATAAGACATGAGAGCTTGTGGGGAAACCCTATGCTAAAAGATATGTTCGCGACAATGATCACTCATGATAAGGGGTTCCCCCAAAATAAATCCATATAATTAACAAGAAAAATATAACAAATGAGGGATCCAAAAATCCAAGGTTATTATAGGTAAGAGAGAATGTATAATATGATCCTTATTAGAATTGGCATCATTCCTCATATACTTGTGAAACTATGAATTCAAGGGAGGAACAACACATTAAGAAAAAATAAAATATTTTTAGTGAACATGGAAGAGACATAAATGGCTCAATACTTCTTATCTTTTCAAAGAGGAACAAAGTCAAGATGATCATAATATAAATTTAAATAGAGATACAAATAGATCAATGTTATGACATATATGTTTTCTTTGTATCCTTGTTCCAATAAGAAAAAAAAATCTTTTGGGTGAACATGGAAGAGACATAAATGGCTCAATGCTTCACATCTTTTCAAAGAGGAACAAAGTCAAGATGCTCCCAATATAAAGTTAAATAGAGATACAAATAGATCAATGTTATGACATATATGTTTTCTTTGTATCCTTGTTCCAATAAGAAAATAAAATAAAATTTGGGGAACATGGAAGAGACATAAATGGTTCAGTGCTTCACATATTTTCAAAGAGGAACAAAGTCAAGATGCTCACAATATAAAGTTAAATAGAGATACAAATAGATCAATGCTATGAAAGATATGTTTCCTTTGTATCTGTGTTTCGATAAGAACAAGGTTCATCCAAATGAAACTAAAAAGCATGAATACACATCAATAATAATATTATATGAGATCACACTAAATGCAAGAGAAAACATAAAGACACAATAGGGTACTACACATGTGAGTTGACCTATAGTAGATCATTTGTATCCCAATATTTCTTATCATAAATGGAAAGGAAGGATAAGCTAAAGGAACTAAGAAAAGTGTGTTACAAGGAGAAGTATTGAGCTCAATAGATTGTGGGTCACTCAAATTAGGAGGATCATCATGGTCGTCCCTATCTATATTCACTATTTTTGCAAACATAAAAGATAACTCTTTATCATCTTCTTTTTGTGCTTCTATCTTACCTTATAAGTCACTATCAGAATGCATCACATTAGGTTGTATGTTAGTACTATCGGTATTATTATGAGCACCAACATCCATATTTTTTTAACTAGCGAGATTTTTATTCTTTATTTTTCTTGGTATAAATAAGGTTCAACTTCATGGATTGGCAAGGATGGTGAGGTGAAGGCAGGTGATCATGAGGATGGATGAGTGGGAGGTATTTCATCATAATTTGGTTATATATGGATGAGTAGGAAGACTGAGGGGCCTTGGGTGGAAAATTTGTAAGAGATAATTGGGCTATATGGTTAGCTTTAAAATTTTGATATAACATAAATAAATTATCCTAAAGAGGTTTATTAGGTTGGGCTAGTTGAGATCAAAAGCTAATCTAATGAAAATATTTCCATGAGAGGCCAAAGGCTTAAGTACATTATGATAAATAGTATGTCTATTTTCTTCAAATGAGAATTTAAAATATTTATGAATAACTAATGAGACCAGGTTCATGGAGCTTAGCTATGGATGGCCTTACTTCACATGAAACTAGTTTGACATCAAGATTATGCTAAATAAAACATCCAATTTTTTTTGTCTAATTTTTATCGAGAGAGTTATAAAACCAATTGTAAGGTGAAGATAACCATCATGATCCTTTAATAGTGGTTCCCATTGTTCATACTCATATTTATAAAGTTACATACAAGATTTATTAAGTGATCATGTTCACTATGTACACATTGGATAAATGAGTATTTTACATGTGGGCTTATCACTAATCTTACCAGTGATGTAGAGAGGACAATTGAGTGTAGTTATAGAAGCATTAATGTGTGTGAAAGGAATATCAGGAAAAAGTATTGGTTCGACCTTTATTAGGTTGTATCTCAATCATGTTTACAACATTAGATAGATCATCTTCTTCATTATCATTTTGTTGGATAAAATTAGTTGAATTACTTGGTAATGCATTTGTTAACATTTGTAAGTTTTTATCAGGTAGTGAAATTTATTTATTTCTTTTCTCACTTATACTAGCCAACTAGATGAAATTAGAATCGATGAGGTCTTTCACTTTGTGCTTAAGATGTATACACATTTTTGTATCATTTCTAGGTTTATGATGAGATTGACAAAAGGATTTTGTGCTAAATTTTTGTAGTACCAACAATGGTTATGTCAATTGGTCTCATTAAAGGAAGTTGAGTCATATTCTTATTTATCCGTTGCAACATAATAATATGAAGAGAGATGCATAATTGTGAAAAAATCTTATCTCTTAACATAAATTGATATGGAATTTTAGATGTAGCAATAATTTGTGTTTCAATGTTGATAGAATCTTGAGGGGTTTTTATCTTTATGCTTTTTTTTTTCTTCTTAAATGATTGATAATTGTTTTGATGTACAACTTTAGATTGACCATTAGTATTTGATATTAGCATTTGATAAACATGTACCTTTATATTGGCCAATCAATAATTAATAATAACAAAGGGTCATGTGTAAATGTGTAAATGGGGGATACTTCATCAACAAAATATTATCTCTAATTTTAGATTTTAAATTTCAAATGAAAGCCCTTTGTATATGAGAACTTGTAAGATTATAAGATATATGTGAATAAATAGCTTGGTATCATCTTATAAAATTATTCACCTTCTCTTTAGCTCCTTGTTTTCAATGGACTAAATATGTTAATATAACTTGAGGTCCAATGTTTTTTGGAAAGTTTGAAGGAATTCATTAACAAGTTGCATGTATGGCATATTTGGGTTATTAGGAAATGATGAAGGAATTCATTAACAAGTTACATAAATGACATATTTTGTAATGAAAAATTTCTTTTTCTATCCATTCATGTTATTCATACAACAAGAGAATGATATTTCCCAAATTGATTTTACCTATATCTATGAACATGTTTGCATGCTTTTGGTCACCTAGAATCTACTTACCTAGCGTATATAAATAAATGTCTCAAAATTACTAGTACTGACATTACCTTTTCAAAATTGACATCCAAAGAACTTCTCTATAGCCAAATATGTGGAACTAATCTAGCCTTGTGACAAAAATATACCCAAAATCATGAAATAAACATTTTTGATGTCACAATTATTCTTTAAAGTTCCTTGATTTTAATCTAAATGTTCTCGAGTTAGGTATTCTCCTTTTATAGAATACCCTTGCATGCATGTTAAAATATTTTGTGCTCATGTCACTAAAAATAGGTAGCTATAGAAGATTATCATAAAATTTAATTATATTAAATTTTTTCAGTTATAGGGTCATTTTTGCACTTTAGATTTAAACTAAGTCATTTTCATGCCATGGATTTGAACTTGATAATGAAAGTTTTTAAGCAACTAGTTGAGTTCAATTATAAACTTTTCTAGAATGTCATATTGCTAGTATAACAATTATTGCATTAGGACAATCTAGTCAAAGTGAATAAGAAATGGAGGTGAAAAATGCAAGGCTATTGATAAAAGTGTTTTCATTAGGATACAAATAGAGGGATGTTTTTTAAATATAATATTTAGAGGTAAAAATGAATAAGTTTAATTATTTAGTCTGTTACAAATATACAAAAAATGTTTGAATAATTTCTTAAGGATATGATCAATGGGTCTCACAAAATAGGTGACATGTTTTGTCAATCAAGTGTATAAATTATTCAATTGAAATCCAAAGTGTAACCTCCACTTTACTTGTCAAATAAGTTTAACAAGTCAATTATACATGTGTATAACTTGTTTTACCTTTGATCAATTTTTATTTTGACTAAATTTTAGACCACAAATCACAAAATATTTGACCCCTAATAAATGCTTATAATTATTTGAAAAAAAAAAAATCTTAGAAAATATTGTTGAAATTTATATAGGAAGTAAAATAATTAATAGCAATACTAGGAAATAAATAGAATTTCTCACTTAAAAGAAGCTCAAGTTTCAAACGTCATGAATATCTCAGCGAGTTCAGCCAGCTTTGTATTTGCTTATGCTCAATAAGCATTTACATGTGTATTACTTAGTCATACCCACTTTACACGGTTGCTTTAGGAGTTTTTTCTATTCGTAAGTTTCACACTACAATTTCCATATAAGTATATTCACAGCCGGCAAAACTTTGACCTTTTCTGGTTTGGTCTGATTCATAGATACTATCGACTATTGCTTAACATAATTATATATCACTATCGCAAAGCCGACCAACTTCATTAAATTATATTTAATCACTTATAAAATGTCACAATCCGATGATGACAATTTCTTCGCACTGTGATGCAATTCAATTATTCCCGTTTGAAGTAGTCTATATGCTTTTATAGTAATTTTACAATCATTTTAATTAATCCAATCGAATGCGTTCAGGAAGCTTTATAATATCAGCTCTCATTGTCAACAATCTACTTATATCGAGAGATGTTTGCACGGGACTGCGATAAACAAGTTTGCGCGTTCGGTTAGTTGGTACTTAGTCAATATGCAAAGAATTCAGCCAATCAAAAGTCGAAGCCTGAAACAAATATTTTAATAAATAAACTCTGTCAAATGCGCGTACACAATTCGTACCTCGGGGACTATGTCGTTCGTATGATCAATATAAATAGAAGCATTAGAGAATTTATTGAAGCATAGCCCGAGCATTCAAACCTTCGTTCTTAAAAAGTAGTTCTGCTAAGTTTCTTATAAGCGAAAATCAAGTCTAGGTTTCTTTGTTCATAATATATTGCTCTGATCAGAGGCAGTGCTCACAGCTTAAAAATGAAGACTTCCACGCCCTTGTTGATTGTAGGGTTCCTTTTTATAGAATGCTTCTGCTCGGTCTATGCGCATGGCAATGGGCTGAAGGTGGGTTACTACCGCCATAAATGTCCTCAAGCTGAATCCATTGTAAGGAGAAGCGTCTCCAAGGCTCTAAAAGCAGACCCTACATTAGCAGCTCCTCTAATCAGGATGCATTTCCACGACTGCTTTGTTAGGGTAAGCATATGGCTCCTACAGGTTATCTCGTTTGTGGGACATTAAGATTAGAAAGGTATCGCATGTTTTAACTTGTATAGTACGATGATGTTTACAGGGTTGCGATGGTTCAATTCTAATCGACACCACGCCTGACAACGAAGCGGAGAAAGATTCACCTGCAAATTCTCCAAGTCTTCGAGGCTTCGAAGTGATAGATGAAGCAAAACGGGATATTGAGGCCATGTGCCCTCAAGTGGTTTCATGCGCAGACATCCTTGCATTTGCTGCACGAGACAGTGCATTCAAGGTTGGTATCTCTTTTAAAGATATCTGGTTTCGATTTTTGAATTCAAATCAACTTGTACGGATGTTTTATTCAGCCCTTCCTGATTGTGAACATGTTTTTGCAGGCAGGTAAAATAAATTGGCATGTCCCAGCTGGACGAAAAGACGGAAGGATCTCTAAAAAGGACGAAATCGTCGGAAACTTACCTCCCCCATCTTTGAACGTCCAAGAGCTAACGGAAATATTTGAGAAAAAGGGTTTATCACAGGAAGATATGGTGACTCTCTCAGGTAGGTCACATTAAAATTATGATTAAGATTTCTTTGTGGCTGAGATTGAATCCAATTTTGTGTCATTTCATAGTCTCCTAATAAGGAAGATATTGATAATTTCGTTTGGCTCCAGGTGCACACTCCATTGGTGTATCGCATTGCTCGTCATTCCGTGACAGGCTTTACAACTTCAACAACACAGGTGTTGCAGACCCCACACTGGACGCTCAACTAGCGCAGCGACTAAAGCTTACGTGCCCACCTGGTGATACTCCCGACCCAACCGTGGCTTTGGAGGAAATTACCCCCACTCGGCTTGACAACAGATATTATACACAGCTTTTTAGAAACCGAGGATTATTAACATCGGATCAAACGCTATTCTCAACTCCTTCCACTCGCAATATGCTGAAGAGTAACGTTATGTATCCATCTACTTGGCGTAGCAAATTTGGTGAATCCATGGTGAGAATGGGTAGTATTGATGTGTTGAGGGGATCGGCCGGTGAAATACGAAAGAACTGTCGCATCGTCTTGTGACGACATATTCATGTCGAGGCGGCAGTGATTCTGTTTTTCTTTCATCGAAATATTTTTTTATTCTTTTATTCTCTTTAAAATCAAATGAGGCTGCATGTAAAGGCTGCCTCATCAATTACCTTTACAACTTTTATTGCAATTAATAATTTTTATTCAATCTAACTTCTAATTTAGACGAAAAAATATATTTTATTCATGTGCTTTTCTTTCTTGTGCTCTCATAAAAATGTGTACTAAACATGAATAAAAAAGTACCCATATCTATTAAGTATTTATGTGGTAAGTGGATTTTTTTAAAAGAAATTGATTTAAACAAATATTTACAAGTATTTTTTACAAAGAAAATTTTAAAAAGTATTTTTTTATTCCGAAGGCGTATTCAATATGAAATGAAGCAAGCTGATTATATGTATCTACGACTATCAAGGCATTTGGAAACGATTCCGAATACCCTGTCCATCCATCGTTTATCATTACTTTTTGTCATTATTTGCATTTATAACGCCTACCGGTAACATAAAGCATTCAATTTCTTTGCCGATAAGAAAGTGATGAGTCTTTAGAGGCTGACTTAAAATCCTTCACTTGGACATATGAGACGGTCTACCTATGGTCACTAACAAAATGTATGCAAAGGTTCAAAAATTTGAAAAAGATGATGTGAATTGGCGTACAAAACAAACTTTGCAAAGCAAGATATCTCCTGTAGTGTTTTATCTAGGTTCTTGACAATTGAAACTAAGAATCAAAATCCAAACCCTAAAATTAATTTGTGGAAGCGACACTCTATGATGTTGCCCATGTATTTGAATCTATGTACGTCAACTACACAAGTGCTCTTAAACATCAAGGAGGGGTAATTTTTTTATTAAAACAAGAAAACGTTACAATGCAAGGGCATTAAATAGCCCTATCAAGCTCCACCAAGTGATCGAACTATTGAGACAAATCTAGGGGTAGCTGACCCCGATCCACCAAATTCCAATCATGAATATGATTAGAAGCCCATTTAGCCAAACAATCAGCAACACCATTCCATTCTCTAGGAATATGAGTGAAAGTAATAAACTCTAGAGAAACATAGAGAATGAGAATCTGCTCAACAATCAAAGCCAACTGCCAGCTCACATCATCTAAATGTCACCTATTCAACAAGCTCGCCACAACCTCGGAGTTAGACTCACATATAATCCTTTTCCATCCCAATTGACCGCCCTACTCCACAACCAATAAAATGGCCTGAGCCTCCATTAAATTATTAGTATGAAGAACCTTATAAATAGATAAGATAAACTGAACATCTCTAGAGCTATCCCAACCAACACCACCAATTCTAGCATGACTAGGATTTCCATGAGAAGATCCATCTATGTTGATTTTTAGGACTCCTTAAGGAGGAGGGGACCATCTTCCCTCCCTATTCACCTTCGGAGGTAGGATGTCTATAGTTGTTGTGCATGAGCTATCATGGTGGAGGAGGAAGATGAAGATGATTACAACAACCAACATCACAAGGGTCCACCAGCTCAGTCAAATCACACTTATCCGCAATAGTTTCTCCCAAAGAATGCAAAATTTTCCACCACAAGTGAGGGGCCATCAACCACACATCCTAAAAAATCAGCCTATTCCTCTCCAACCATAGGTTCCAAATAATAAAGGATGGGCCAAGAGCCCAAGCAACTCAAAGAAAGGAAGTAAAAATAGGGGCCCTGCCCCACCATTCCACAAACTCTGCCACTGAGGAAACATGCCAACATAACATATTCCACACCCTCCACCAGAAATGCCAAATCTCCTTAGCATAGGAACATTGAAAGAAGAGATGGGAGACACTCTCTTCACAATCACGACACATAACACACATAGATGGGCCTTGGAAACCACGCTTACATAAATTATCCTAAGTAAGACACCAATTTTGAGCCACTAACCACATGAAGAAATTGCACTTGGGGCATGGAAACTTGTGCCAAAATTTCTTCCACCAAGGGACCTCAATGTCCCCAACCAACTGCCTACCCAACTGTTTATAACTAGCAGACACAGAGTACTTTCTAGACAAATTTGAACCATCCCAAGCCAAGACATTAGGACCCCTCAAAGAATTACAAACATGAGAAGCTAGAAGCTGAGATATCTCATGCCTATCCTCCTTAGACCCTCCAGGTGGCCACTCAGAAGGATGTTTCCAAAAATAATTTATAGTTGATCCACAATGTTACACAACGTTATAATTCTCCATGGTATCCCATCCAACCACAATTAAAAAATCACAAAGGGACTGGAGGTGAGGAAAGGAAGAGAGAATAGGTGGGTGACCATCCCAAGAATCTAACCAAAAAAGAGCCTATGACCCCATATGAGAAATCCAAAAAAGCACATGCTTAATCAACTGTGCCCCCACTTTCAAACTATGCCAGATCATAGAACCACTCCCTTCCAGAGGATAGCGAGGAACCTCAAAAGAAGAAACAACCCTAAGATATTTATGGTTGAGAATATGAGCCCATAACTAGTGCTGATTGGTACACCATCACTAGTAAAGCTTGGTAGCAAGAACTTGCTCATTCAAAATTGTAGAGCATAAACCAAGACCACCCTCCTACTTTGGTCTACACACAGATTCCCACTTAACAAGGCTCCACTTTGAAGAAAGAAAATTACCACTCCAAAGAAATTAACATGAGAGAGCATCAATTTCCCTAAGGAAATACATAGGAGCCACTTGAACAAAGCACCTATAGATGGGAAGGGCCTAGATAACAGACTTGAGAAGAGTCACTTTAGTAGCTGTAGACAACCACCAATGAGTCCAATGAGTAACCATCTTCCTCAGCTTATCAAGCAACAACTACCAGGAGGACCTGGGTTAATGGCGAACAATAAGAGGAATACCCAAATAGACAAAGGGAAGAGAGCCTATTTGAAACCACAAAATAACTGCAATCTACTGTTGGATAGCATAAGGAGTATTAAAGAAGGAGATAGAAGACTTGTACTCATTGAATTTCTAGCTCGAAGCCATAAGGAGATATCCAAAGCTTCCCCAAAGGATTCAGCCTCCTGAATACGAGCCAATACCATAAGAGAGGTGTCATCCACAAACTGGAGATGAGAAAGCATTGGGAGGCCTAACCCCCATTGCCAACAATGAATCAAACTTTATGAAACCCGATATTTAAGAAACTGACCCATCCCCTCCTCCATTATAATAAACAAATAAGGAGAGAGTGGATCCCCTTGATGAAGGCCCCTAGTAGCCCCAAAAATATCTGAAGGTCCACCATTTACAATAACTGAAAAAGAGGAAGAAGTCACATAGCTCAAAGTCCAGCTCACCCAATCAGAAGAAAAACCAAAGGCCAGTAGAGTCTTTTGAAGAAAACTCCATTTAACTTTGTCATAGGCTTTGGCCATATCCAACTTGATAAACATAGACCTATCCTTAGAGGTTGTCATGGAATGAATGAACTTAGACGCAACCACCAACCCATCCAGAATTTGACGACCCACCACAAAGTTGCCTTGCTCCTAAAAAATGACAACAAGAAAACAAGATTTAAGCCTCTCAACAATCAATTTCGTAATAATCTTATACACCACATTACAAAGAACAATAGGTCCAAAGAACTCAAGCCTATCATCACCTTCCTTCTTAGGAATGAGAACCAAAAAAGTAGCATTCAAGGCATAAAGCATTTTCTTTCTATGAAGAGACTCCCAAACCACCTCCAACAAATCTAGCTTCACAATATCCCAAAACACCTAGAAAAATTCAACTGGGAAACCATCTGGGCCAGGAGCTTTCCCCTTATTCATCCCAAACACAACCTCCTCCAGTTCCTACAAAGTAATTAGGTGAATAAGAGAAGCATTCAAATCATTAGAGATCAAAGTAGGAATGCAAGCAAGGACCATATTCTCCTCAGCCTCTACAGGAAGTGAATCCTCTCTAAACTGATTAGAGTAGAACTGACGAGCCTCTCTAGAAAAATCCTATTGCAAATAGATTGAAAGACCCTCATAATTAAAAAGAGAAGAGATATAACACTTATTCTGATGAGCTTGCATAAAATGATGGAAGAAATCAGTATTCTTGTCACCCTCTTGAAGCCAATCAATCCTAGCCTTTTGCTTCCAGAAATCTCTTCACGAAGCTCCCACTCCACCAATTTTAGATCTTGGGCCTCAGCATGCCCAAGAGCCTTCGAGAATCCCAAATCTTGAATCTGGCGAGTAATAATAGCAAGGTGACCCTGCGCTTCTCTTTTCCTAGCCAAAAAATTACAAAAAAAACATCCTATTCCATCACTTAAGATGATACTTGACATATTGCAGCTTCTTAACCAGAGAATACATAGTTGTACCATACACAGGGGCTCCATCTTGCCACCACTGAGCAACAAGATCACCTAAAGAAGAATCAGGAAGCCACATAAGATAAAATTTGCAAGGTGGATTCTTATGATTAGGAAAAGTAGAAGCAAAAAATTTAATTGGCCAATGATTAGAGCCACACCAGTCAAGAATCTCAAAGCAAGTGACCAAGCTACCGCCAACCCAAAAACTAGAGACAAGGAATCTATCTAACTGCTCATAAATCGCTTCAGACCCACTCCATCTATTATTCCAAGTGAATATTCCATTAGAGGGTTTAACATCAACCAAAGCAAGAGAATCCACATTAGTTTGAAACAGATCTGAAGTAGGACCAAGCTCAACACAGAATTAAAATCACCAGCTAAGATCCATGGTAGAAAAGGTGCACAAAACCTAACATACCTGATATGAGCCCAAAGCTAGATTTTACCACAGATGTCAATCGAAGCATAAACATTAGTAACCAAAATAGTCTCACCAGATTCCATAACTGAAGCCAGCATAGAAATAGTAGATTGGCTAGAAATCCACCAATGAGGAAAAATCTTATAGGGATCCCAAAAAAGAGTGAGACCTCTAGAGTTTCCCCTAGAACCGATACACTGACACTAGCCAGAAATCCAAATATGAGGAGCATGCTGAAGAATGAAGTCCACCCAATTCTTAGTCTCCTGAACAAAAAAGATACCTGGATAATGAACTAGAATCAAATTTTCAATAGCCTTTTGATGGGAGGTGCTATTCTACCCCCTTGCATTCCATGAAAGAATAATCACGAGGAAGGTTGAGAGAAGTGGGCCTTAGTGGTAAATATTCATTAGTATAAATCTATCAAACTCTAATGCAGTTAAATCATTTGTCAAAATTCTTTTAGTAATATTCAATGCATAAAGAATAGGATCACAACAAAATCATATTAAACTTGATTATTTGACAGGAATACCTTGTTATATTTTATTACAAAAATTAAATAAAATCTTATACCACAAAAACATATATAAAAACATTAAAAACTATATTATACAACAGATCTAAAATAGAAGGAAGAAAAAAGGAGGAAATAAATTCAGCCAATGTGGAATGATGCAATGGCCTAGGATTCAACACCCCTCTCCCTAATTTTATTAAAAAGAGAGAAGATCACAAAGGGATAGGATTGACATTCAATCTTGAGGTGAGTCAACCCCATTTTGGATCTTTTGGATCTTTGCTTACTTATGAAAGAAATGACTGATTTGTAATGTTTTGGAATGACTTAAAGTGCATTAACTAAATGAATTATATGACCTAACACTTGAAATTCCAAGTTCTATGATAGCGAAAATGAAAAGGACAATTTGCAAGCAGATCTGAGAAGCGCGGACTCGTGTGCACCTATGATAAAAAGTGATTTCATGGCGTGTAGAAAGACTAGTTTTCCCTAGGACAAATGGGCCCTAGTGTAGGGGTCCAAAGTCATTTTTTTCGTCCTCTGATCCTAAATCTAAGATTTTGATTCCTCTAGGTTTGATTGTCGAAAAGATAGAAGTAAAATCCGTAGGCGAGTTTTTGTAGCTTCACAACAATGATGACAACTTATGCAACTTTGTAAAATTGCTCCTTTGATCAACTTTCAATCCTTCTTCACTTGTAAAACTACACATACAAAGAGAATATTTTTTTTTTGTTTTTGGTGAATGGGGGCTTTGCTTAATCAAACCCCATATTTGTAATTAAACATTGATAATGAAATAATGACAAAATAGAGGAATTGATGAATGAACACTATCTTGTTACAACTCACCAAACCCTTAATGGCTGCCCTCAGAGGACTGATGTCAAACACAACACTCTAAGACTTGGATCTTGCATGAATTGGATTGATTTATTGATGCTTGAGTGCTTGCTTAAACGTTTGAAACCTACATCACAATGTTACCTCCAAAATGTGACATGAACACACATGAAATTTGACATTATGATATTATCTTGATTGCTATTGTAGATGACTGATAATTCTTCTCTTCTATGCTTTTGACAATAATATTTTCTCATAAATTTGATCTCTTTATTTCACTTAGACTTGAATTGATAAAAAGAGTAGGTATTTATAGGTGTTTATCTAATTTCCTAAAAATTAGATTCCAAAAACCGACACTTGAAACTTTAATATGAATCATTAAAATGCCTCCAAAAATATATTACAAATTGTATCTTAGGACTTAAAGGGGACCCACTCACCCATGTGTGAATGGGTCTTAGGACCTAATTCCAGGATAGTCAATCTCCAAGGTGTTTTAACTAATGTTAGAATTTTTTAAATATAGGTTTCCCTTTTGGAAAGTGAGAATAATAAGGCTTTTGAATGTAGAATTTTTTCAGTTAGAGGCTTATAAGTCCAATTAATTAAGGGGATGCAAACACAGTATGAAATTATAAAGGTATACAATTTTCTACAGTCCAATATCATATTACATAGTAAAATAGGAGCACCTCTTCTAAATGAAAATATTTTAACAGCTTTAATTTCACTATTTTTTTGAAATAAGTAGATGTTTCTAAACATGATCTCAAATGCTATAATTCATGTTCATAAATTTTCTTTAGTTTTCTACTATAGGCATCTTCAATGATTTATCATAGTATAAGTATTTTTTATTGGAAGATAAAATTGGCTACTAAAGTGCCTCATTCTACCTCCATTTCTATGCACTTATATCGAACATAAAGTGACATAAAAAATAAACAACAATCCTACTAGAATGGATGCCATAAGTTATCAAAGGTACACAAGTTTAACAAATAAAAAAGGAATAGACAAATTTATATACTCTAAAAAAATCTTTTATAAACATATAATTCATCTAAATCATGGAAACCATTATTTTTATAGCAATGAAATAGTTACAATATAAAATAAGGCTTAAAGCTTTAATAGAAGATCAAGTCTCTCAATCAATGAGGAAACCTTTTAAGATGTGAACTTGTTTAATAGAAATATAAGACATTATTCTTTTCATTATGAATATGGTCCAAGAATAAATGAGATTCAAAAATAAAATTCCATGCTCCTTGAGGAAGCTACTTAATGGAACCTCTTAAAATGGTGTCTAGATTCTTTTTTATGGCTTAGGACCTAGAGCACACCCACTTTCCAGCTATTCCATTCAAGGATAACCCTAGAGATCTCAATGCAAAGGAGAAAGAGAACTTCAAATAGGGTTGTCCTAGGGGATGATTGTAAAATAATGATAGGTTTACCACCAATTTTAGACTTGGAAAGACAAATTCAATGCAAGATGTAACACTAAACCCTAATATGATGCAATGACATACAAAGTGACCTAGAAAAGTATGCAAAAAAAAAGAAGAAAAGTTGCAAGATGAAATGTGTGCACCTAGAAATTTGGAGATGACTGGAAGGAGGTTTGAAATGCTATAAATTATGTCTTTAATTTTGAGTGGGAATCATTTTCCAATCATTGCGAATCAGTCCAAAATACAGGTTTCTATGCAAACTAGCAAATGGGTATCTAAATATGCAAAAATATGAATTTTGACCTAAACTGAGACTCATTCGTCAAAAGTCGTGAAGCAGTCTAGTTATGGAAATATTAAACTTCAAGATCTTAATCTAGTCTTCAAGGTCTCCTTTGTGCTTCCTAAGTAATTTCAAAATCTGAATCTCTATAAATCAACCTGTAGGTGTTCTCCAATGTTTTCCAATGCTTGATGACAACTTTAACAACTTTAGGAATTTTGAAAAATTTCTCCAATCTTTCTCTTTAATGTGTCTTCAATCTAAACTTGAGAGGGAAAAATGTTGTTTTGTTAGTGGATAGGGGTTTTCCTTTGTCAAACCCTATTTTTGCAGTCAAACCTTGAAATAGAATGAAATATGAATGGAGAATGATGAATGATCAAAATAAGATATTACAACTCATGAAACCCTATCAATAAAATGTTGCAAACATGCGTGAGATGGCTTTAGTAGGTGTAGATCTTGACTCTTGCTTGAAGATGATAGATCTTGAATGAAATGCTAGCTTGAATCATAAAAACCTACATCACAATTGTTAGCTCCAAAATAAACATGATGTATGAAGACTTTGACATGATTCTTGATGCTTGAATAATGCTCTAGAATGATTGATAGTCTTCCCTTGAATTCTCTTGAATGATCTTATAAACACTTGAATTCTCTTGTGAACTCAAACTTGCTATGAGGATGAATACTTGAATTCTTGTGGTTAAAATGAGTGAAAGAAACTTGTATTTATACTGAATTATGAAAAAATTCCTTAAATTACAACACTACAAATCAACATCAGATCTAAAAAGATAAAATCCAAAAATTTGAATTAATTTTGATTTTGGGCCACACGAAACTCATTCGCCCAAGGTGGTGAATGAGTCTCATTAGGGATAATTTTTGGGACCATTTTAAAAAAAGCTTAGAACATTGTGAAACAAGGTTTGGGACCCAAAAACCTAGGTGGGACTCATTTTCCCAAGGTGGAAAATGAGTCCCAGATCACTAAATCTAGGCCATTCAACCTGAAAACACATGAATTATGATTGGATGTTGATTTGTGTCAGGATTATCCTTGAAAAGATACATTAAATGAGGCTTATGGATGGAAAATAAGGCCAATTAAAGCATAAAAAAGTATAATTATTAATGAAAACCCTAGAAAAGTGTGAAGGTGTGTTACAATACTCTACACCACTTTAAATAAGGCTTAATTAGAGTTAAAAATAACTTTATTCGGTGTAGTTAGTTAATAAAACCTCATAAAAGTGTGAAAGTGTGTTACAACACTTCACAACACTTTAGCAAGGTACCATTTATCTTCATTAGTTCACAAGGGCCCAAGACCTAATGTGAATGTATCCAACACATTACAACACTAAATCAAGACAACATTAATCCTAGTCTACAAGGAGGGCCCAAAGAATCAAGGAAAAGTAAAAAGGATACTTTTATTGTGGTCACATTTAGTCCCCACTTTAGTGAGAGGATGAACCTACTTCAAACTCACACTACAAGAGGGGTCCAAGTGCACCAATATTGGTAAGATGGGATGAAAAAGATCAAGAGGGGTTATCAATCCCCCAGGATCAAGATCCCACAACAAACTAACATAGGAACAAAAGAACATGAATGAAAATGATATAAAGAGAATCAACAAAGCACAAGCATGCACTATGAAAGACATAAAGAAAATGAAACAAAATAGAAAAGAAAAGGGGTGGATCAAGCTTTGACATATTTTCCATCACGATGTGGATCAAATCTAGGGTATTTTTCTAAAAAATGCATACTCACTCTAAGGAAATGAAACTTTAGGCTATCCACTGGGTGAGAAATCCAAGAAGTGAGATACATACACTCATGGCTAGCATGCACTCACACACACATGAGTGACTAAGGGAAATTCATGTACTCGTTTGGCTTCCCATAAAACCATACCTAAGTTATACCTCCTGATAACTTTGATAAGGTGCCACACAAAAATGAACTTTGAGCTTCGTGAGACAATCAAAACTTCATATGATTGGAGCTTATGAACAAACAAGATGGCTATATAGGCATGTAAATTGTGTTATGCAAGGTGGCCATATAATTGAAAATGAAAATGAAACTATAAGGAACATTCAAGGGAGTCTTGGTTAGTTCATGTGAAGTCTTAACTTAGGGAACATTGTGCCTAATGTTTCCAAGAGAGGAATAATCAAATAATAAAAGATTCACAACTTAGGGGATGTAGTGTGTCACTTCAAGCCACTAGGAGGAATGTAATATGTTAAGATAGATCATGCACTTGCAGGACATCACACCCAATTTCATCCACAAAGAAAAAAACACATCATATGAAATAAGAAAACTACACCATGAAACATGAAAAATAAAAAATGCAAATGAATAATGCCAATGTATTCCCCCACTTTAAAGAAATTTCTAAACACCATAATATGAGAAATCACTTTAAAGTAGCAAATGATACATGCTAACAATAAAAGAGATATGAGAGATAACTTGGAAATCCCTATGCCTAGTCATATGTTTCCAAATTAAGCTATGTCATGTAAGAGAGGGGTTGCCCCCAAAAAAATGAAAGTTCACATACATAAGGGATCTATGGATTTGGGATCAGTATGTTCTTGCTTCAATGTTTTTCAAGAGCTCAAAATTGTCATCATTCCCCAAATACACATAGAACTAGAAGAATGACAGAAAGAGAGTGAAAACAAAGAAAAACCTTTCGAGTCAACATGTAAGAGACATGAATGTCTCGATGCCTTCAATCATCCCCAAGAGGAAGAAAAAAAGACAAAGAAAAGATAGAGGAAAATATTTTCATGGAAGAGACATGAATGTATTGGCGCCTTGCATCATCCCCAAATGGAAAACACAAGACAAAGAAAAGATAAAGGAAAAGCTTTTGGGAAACATGGAAGAGACATGAATATCCTAACACCTTGCATCATCCTCAAAAGGAAAACATAAGACAAATGAAAAATATAAAAGGAAAAAATATAAAAGATTTATGACATAGAGAAGAATAAAGGTACAAATAGAGGAATGTCATAAAGAGAGGGAGACATCAAACATAACATTACGGGGGATCACATTACACACATGCAATCATAAAAAAAAAAAAAAATTAATAATGAAAAAGACTAGTAAGGCACATGCGAGTCAACCTAAGGCAGGTTGTCCACCTCCCAGTCATGTCCATTGTATATCAAAGGTAGGAAACTAGCCAAAGGGAAAATAGCAAGTGCCAAACTAGGGTAATTACCAAGTCTAACACTCTTCTTAGGAGAATTATCGTTTAAGCTCATGGAAGAGGAAAAAATGTATTCAACTCATTATGCACCTCTTCGTCAATTTTAGTAACTTCCTCATCATTGTTTGAATTTATAATAACAAGAGGTTGAATGATAATGCCCAAGGAAGGCTTCAATTCTTATTGTGGTTGTTGTATTGAATTGTTTTGGGGCAGGGTGAGGGTTGAGTCATCATTCCTTGCTTTATCGAGTTTGTATTTTGATGTTCTTTGTTTATTTCTTCACACAACCTATGAGAAAGGGCACAACGTCTATCCATATGCTCCCAAGTGCCTCTATTTATTTTAGTTATATTTTCAAGTTGTGTTTCTGTAGGAGTGGGTTGATCAACCATTGGTTTCTTTTCTTCCCTAAGGGGAGGAACAAAAGGAACCATGGGAGGTTTTTTTGACTACTTTCTCTTTAAATTTGTAAACTTGTTTATTCTAGGAGGCATGATAAGATTGTTTTTGTTATCTCTTGGTCTTTTGTAGGAAGTAGGTGAAGGTTTTTTCTTAGATTGGTCTTGGTTGTTTGGAATTTCTTTAGGTTTAATCATGTTTTCTTCAAGGATGGTAGATTCAACTATGGAAAGAGACATGTTTTGGAGGGATAATTTTTCTATTTTCTTTTCTTTGAAATTTTGATAAGATTTGAAAAAGAAGTCTTCTCACAGTTTGATAGGTTCTATAGGATAGGGCCAAAATAAATCTAAGGAAAATTTTCCTTTAGAGGACATTGTGTTAAAGCCACTATGATGGATGGTTAAAACTTCATTGTCAAAGGGAAACTTTAAGTATTTATGCACAACTAAAGGGACAAATTTCATGGGGTGAAGCCATGGATAGCCTATCTTCATATGAAATCAGTCCAATTGTGGGATGATGGAGAATGAGATATCTAACATTTTTGAGACTCCTATTTATTAAGGAAGGGTGATCAATCCCATCATAGGGAAAGAGAAACCATTATGTGTCTTGATACGGGCTTTCAATTATCATATATATCTTGATAGAGCTCATGTAAAAGTAATAATTTCTCGATGATCACATTATCTCCACAAACAGGGTCTATTAATATCCCATTGGTGGGCTTGTCATAGATTTGTCCAGTTATGTAAAGAGGACCATCAGGTGCATGTTTAAGTATATCTTTAGATGAGAAAGCAATTTCATGAGGATTCTTAGTCCACCCTTATGAGGAATGAAATCTATCAATCCTACCATTTCATCCATAGGATCATTATCTATAGAAGATTCATGTTGAACAATATCATTATTATCATCATTTGTATCAACATTGATCACATAATTTTTTGTAGTTTTGCTAGTTTTGACAAATGAAATGTTATGATTAGGAAATGGTTTGGTAAAGATTTGCAAGTTTTAGTTAGGAGGGGAAACAAATTTATTTCCTTGATCATTAACACCTCCAACAAAAGGATGACTATAATCAATGAGGTCTTGCACAAGTTGTTTAAGGCACTTACAATGTTCTATGTTATGTCCATTTTTTCGGTGATAATGGTAGTAAGAATATGGTCTATAACTTGTGGGTAATGGTTTATTAGGATTGGGTGTTTAATGAGAGGCAAGGTAATCATCTTCTATTCTATGAGTTGCAACATTGTGTTATGAAGAGTATCAGGTAAGGGAGTAAATATCTTTTTGGATCTCCATAGCTAAAGGGTATCGCATCTTTAATAGTAGTTACTTGATTATTGAAATTTTGAGTTGTTTGTTGAGGGGGATTGAATTTGAGGAAACCTTTATTCTATTTTCTAAAAGGTTGGTAATTGTGTCAAATGATTTGTAGACTCGGACTTCTTAGTTTTGTTAGAAGTGGAATTTTCATCACAACTACTAATTGAAATTTGATAACCACAGAGGGCAGTACATAGGTGCACAAAGGAGGGAAATTTCATCATGGTAAGTTTTTCTTGTATCTTTATTTATATATTTCCTATGAACATATAATTTTGAGGGTGAGGATCGGGAACCTTAACATCGATTTGGGAATAAACTGATTGATAGCATGAGATAAAGTCAGTTATCTTTTATTCTTCTTTTTTTTCTTGCATTTTATCAAATAAACCAAGGTCATGTTAGGGATCATATGCACTTGGAAATGGTTAAAAAATTCCTCAACAAGTTCATTGAATGAATGAATTGAGTTGTTCGGTAAAGAAGAAAACCACTCCAAGGCAGTATCCTTCAAGGACCTAGGGACAAGTTTAGCCAAGAGTTTATCATCAAGGACAAAGTCACTACATAAGGTGATATAAGCATTAACATGGTTAAAATTATCTACCTTCCCTCCATATTTCTCAAATATAGGTACCTTTACACCTTGTGACATCGGTGTTCATAATATCTCCAGGGATAATGGACTTCTTTTGCCATAGTTTGTAGGTGGGAAATTTTGATTTTGGTTGATAGTGGAAACTTGCTTTTGAAGGGATGAAATAGTTTACAAACAATGGTTTATGAGAGGGTAATTTCTTGTGTTATGAGACAAAGGTAAAAAAGGTGAGGGTGTGTACATGTTTGAGGGACAAGTGAATGAAATTCTTATAGCTGGTAAGGTAATAGGAGATATGGCATGCAATGCCACAAAGGACCTAGGGATGCTAGCTGAAATACCCAAGGAAGGAATCACATTACTAGTTGGTTGCATTGTTGTTGCGACTTGAGGGTTGGTATAGGTAGGTATTGAGGAAATTGTTGTAAGTGGAGGAATTTGAGTTCCTCCTTGGCTTGTGACATTGCTTGTAGGTAAAGTACAACTAGTGGTTGAGGTAAGGTATTTTCCAAAGATTTGAACTATTTTTTTTTTCACATGTTCAAGTTCATCTTCACTTTCAAGCATGAGGTGAATGTTATCTATAGTAAGGATGGAAGTAGTTGAAATGTTATCATTTTGCACTTGATGTTGTAGGTTTTATAAGTCTTCATGAATTTGAATTTATTTTCCTTGAGGGACAACATGAATCATTGTTTCAACATGTGTCACACTACTTGAAGGTAAAGAGTTGTTAAGGGTATGGTACATACCTAGTGTACTAATGTCAATACTAGGAGTGAAAGAGCTAGATAACCCAAGATCCACAATTATTGTGCTATCATGAGAAGACACGAGTCTCAAACTTCATATCACTACAGTATTAGCAATAGGACACCAAATGCTCATGTAAGGGCTTCTAAATGGAAGATGAATGTAAATGCAATATATGCTAAGAATAATGAAATAAATATACCAAAAATTATGTGAACTAAAAGAAAAAGCTATTAAAAACAAATAAAAGCTCAAAAATAGTGCTTTAAATACTAGAAAATGCAATTCACAATCTGCACTGGGACTGATTCACACAAGGTGGCAAATGAGTCCCAATAGGGATTTTTTTCAAAATTTTCATAAATTTTCAATTTCTTTTTATGCTTCTTATGCTATATGATTTGTATTCTAAGTGAAAATGCAGATTTTGTATGATTTTCACTAATTTAGGATGCAAAAATGCAAGCTATATGAACTTTCACCAATACAAAATTTGAAAACCCTAGAATTCCAATTAACTAATTCAAATCCTTATGCAATGTTAAGGCAAGCCAAATCTAGGTTGATGATGCACTCCAAATTAGAATTATGATGTTTTTAATGCAGGTTCACCAAAATGGAACCTCTTAAAATGGTTTCTAGATGATTTTGTTTGGCTAAGGACCTAGACCACACCCTCTTTCCAACTATTCCATTCAAGGATAACCCTCGAGATCTCAATGCAAAGGAGAAAGATGGCTTGATATAGGGGTATCCTAGGGGCTAATTTTAAACTAATGAGGGGTTCACCACCAAGTTTAGACTTGGAAATACAAATACAATTCAAGGTTTAACACTAAACCATAATATGATGCAACACCATACAAAGTGACCTAGAAAAGTATGCAAAATGAAACATAAAGTTACAAGATGAAATGCGTGCACCTGGAAATCTGGAGATGACTATAAGGAGGCCTGAAATGCTGAAAATTCTATCTTTAATGCTTAGTGGGACTCATCCACCAATCTAGGTGAATCAGTCCATGTACCATAGAAAAATTGATCATTGACATTTTCATGGTCATTTTTAGGTCCTTTTTCCGATGATGTTTGACTTATTTTTCTTTGATTTAATGTTGCAATGTAACTTATGCATTCACATTAGGTCTTAAATATTCAAATTATGATGTCTTGTGAAGGTGTTATGAAGTGTTGTAACACATTTCTAAACTTTTCTAGACTCTTCTTATTATAATTCATCTAAATATCACCTCTTTTATCCCTTATCAAGTCCTATTTCAAAGTGTTGTAAATTCTTGTAACAATCTTTCACACTTTTCTAGGCTTGTTATCACTATTACACCTTTCTTATGCTTTATTTTGCTCCTTTATGCACTTATAGGACTTAATTAAGTGTATTTTTGAATGTAAACCCGACAAACGACATTAAATGCAATTTAATTCCCGACACCCACTTACAAGCCTAGAGTGGGACCCATTCTCTATGGGTGGCAAATGAGTCCCTCTTGGCTCCAAATTCAAAATAATTCAAAATTTCTTTCGGGTTTTTATTCATTAAGACCTTATGTCAGCCTATGATGTATTCTTGGGTAATTAGGTCATAATTGTGTATAAATAAGTGTTTTTCCTCTCATTTTAACCCCAATTCATCTAATTCACTCTTTCAACATCAATTAGCATTCTTTCATTTAATCTATCAAAGCATCATTCAATCAAGCAAACATCAAGCATCTTGGAGCAGCCATTAACATATATTTAGACTTCAACAACAAGGATTTGGTGAGTTTAGGAAACTTTCATTTTGTTTATTCATCATTCCTTTCCTATTTAATTTCATTTCTTTATCAAGAGTCTAATGAGTTTAATTACCAAAGTGGGATTTGACCAAGGCAAATCCCTATACTCTAACCCTTAACCATTTTCCCCCTCTTTACATGTGTGTTTGGAGGTCTTTTAGGTAGATTTGGAAAATAAATAGGTGTTGGAAAGTGGTCAACAATTCATCAAAGTGTTTCAAGTCAACCAAACCCTAATTCAAGCTTGGAGACAACATTCAACCTAGTTTTTTCAAATTTGACTCCATCAACCTGACAAGAAGACAAGTGCAGATTTGGGTCCACAAACTTGACCCTTGGATTTGCAAATTTTTGGAGGAGGAGTAATTCAACATCAGTGGTGAATGAGTCCCACCAATAGGCTGGGAAAATTGATTTTTTTAGAATTCAGTTCCCAGCAGTCGGAAACCATTTTTAGGACATTTTACCAGTAGGAGGACTGATTCACCATCAGTGGTGAATGAGTCCCATTGGTCATCAACAATGATTTTTGTTAGTTTCCATAACCTTCCAAGATCGATATTCAACTTCCAGGTGCACTCTATTAAGTCTCATTCAATTTTGTTTGCATTTGTTTATGTTTTTAGTTCATTTCTACATATCACACTATATTTTCAAACATTGCATATTTCATTGGTTTTTCATTGAAAATCAGTCAGTTTTATCAATTATTTGCACTTAGATCATTGCATTTAGTCATAATTACATCATACATTCCTTAATTTGAGTGAACCACCTCAATTTTAGGGGTCTATCTCTTCCTTTTAGGTGAAAAACGCTAAGAGTGCAAGAGAAGCACATAGACTACATTCTAAAGTTGGTTCAATCCAAAATTTGGGTTTCTGTGTAGGAACAAGAGTTTGTTAAATGGGTATTTGAATCCACAAAAATCTGAATTTTGACCTAAACTATGACTCGTTCACTAGAAGTGGTGAATCGGCCCAGTTAGGGATTTTTGAAACTTCAAGATTTTAATTTGGTCTTCAAGGTATGCTCTATGCTTCCCAACTTATTTCTAGATCTAAATCTCTTTAAATTAACCTATAGGTGTTTTCCAATGTTCTCCAATGCTTGATGATAACTTTAACAACTTTAGGCACTTCGAAAACTTTCTTTAATCTTTCTCTTTAATGTGTTGTCAATCTAAAGCTACAAAACACACACAAAAGAGAGGGAAACATGTTGTTTTGTTAGTGGATAGGGGTTTTCCTTGGTCAAACCCCATTTTGGTAATTAAACCTTGAAATAAAATGAAATAGGAATGGAGAATGATGAATGGAAAAAATAAGATATTACAACTCACCAAACCCTATCAATAAGATGTTGTAAACATGCATGAGATGGCTCCAATGGATTTAGATCTTGACTCTTGCTTGAAGATGATAGATATTGAATGAAATTCTAGCTTGAATCATAAAACCCTACATCACAATTGTTAGCTCTAAAACAAACATGATGCACAAAAACTTTGACATGATGCTTGATGCTTGAATAATGCTCTAGAATGCTTGATAATCTTCCCTTGAATTCTCTTAAATTCTCTTGAATTATCTTGTGAACTCAAAATCACTAAGAGCATCCATACTTGAATGTTTGGGGTGAGAATGAGTGAAAGAAACTTGTATTTATGCTCAATTATGTGAAAATTCCAGAAATTAAAACAATACAAGCTAACATTAGATCTAAGAGGATAAAATCCTACCAAAATTTTGAAGTAATTTTGATTTTGGGCCACACGAGACTCATTCGCCCAAGGTGGTGAATGAGTCCCATTAGGCATAATTTTTGGGAGCATTTTAAAATTGTTTTTAGAAAGGTGTGAAACTATGTTTGGGACCCAAAAATCTAGGTTGGAATCATTCTCCCAAGGTGGCGAATGAGTCCCATATCACTAAATCTGGTCCATTCAACCTAAAAACACTTGAATTATGATTGGATTTTGATTTGTGTTGAGATTATCCTTAAAAAGATACATTAAATGAGGGTTGTGGTTGCAAAATAAGGCCAATTAAAACATAAAAGCCTAATTATTAATGACAACCCTATAAAAGTGTGAAGGTGTGTCAAAAGACTTTACAACACTTTAAATAAGGCATGGTTAAGGTTAAAAAAAATTTATTAGGTGTAGTTAGTTAATAAAACCTCAAAAAAGTGTGTAAGTGTGTTGCAACACTTCACAATAGTTTAGCATGGTACCATTGATATTCATTAGTTCACAAGGGCCCAAGACCTAATGGAATGCATCAAACACATTACAACACTAAATGAAGGAACCATTAAGCCTAGTCTACAAGGAGGGCCCAAAAAAGCAAGGAAAAGTAGAAGGGATACTTTTTTCGTTGGCACACTTAGTAAGAAACTCAAACCTCAAGGTTCATAATTCAAGGTTCACATCAAAATGAATATTCACAAGATGGTGATCAATGAATAGATGGGGTATAACCTCTATTTGAAGCCTTCTATTTATATAAATCTAGAAGTAAAAGTGAAAAAGCTTTAATTATTTTTATTATAATTAATTATCATAGGAAACATAAGATACCTCATTAATCGCATTTACAAATTGTATTGCAATATTAATTTATTCTTATTCAATCTAAATTATAATTCTAATAAAAATCATTATTTTTATTTAATGTATTTTTCTTTTTTTTTCTTCCAAAGTAGAAGTTGTCATTAATATGTTTATTAAACATGAATGAAAAAGTACCTATTATCTACAAAGTATTTATGTACTAATTTTTTTAGAGAAAGTGATTTAAACAAATATTTACCACCATCTTTTACAAATGAAATAAAATAAAATAATATTATTAAATAAGAAAAAATAAGCTATATTTTTATTTAGATAAAAACTAAGATTCTTATCACAAAATTAAATATTTTGACAATTCTATTTTTTATAAATTATAGAGTAGAATTTTCTATCCTTCATTTTTATAGAGTGGATATGGGATAATTTAAATTACTTAATAAAGAAAATTACTAAGAGGATGAAGTAAAGTTTAGTTGTGATATCTTCTCTATTAGAGTAAGATTGATAATTTTTAAAAGGGTTGATTTGGAGGAAGAATTTATGAAATATGTAAAGGAAGCTATATTAACTATGAATATATTTAATCAAAATAAAATATATGAATTTATGAAATTTTCAAAGAATATTGGTTTTAAATAGTAAGCATAAGACAAGAATGAAAATTTAATTATGAGAGTAAATTAATCTTTAGTATAAATCATCAAACCCAAATCAAGTTAAATCAAGTCAAAGATTCTTAGTGGAACCTTTATTAGTCATAAAAATGTTTTTTCATGTATTATACAACATCCTTAATAAATATATATTTAATGAATGGAGTAACATAATGGTACTATATAGAATTTAAGGTATTTTTTACCCACTTCCCCATTACTATCCAATCCAAGGAAAAATTCTAGCATGGAAATAGCATCCTTAACCCATGTTTTAAAATTTTCAATTTTGTAAGGAGGATTATGATTTTCTTTGAATACGTTACCATTAATTGTTATTTTTTGGATATATATGAGACGTTGATTCATAATCACCATAAAGTTTTTTCTTGGTCAATGAGTATTTTTCCAACATCTTTGGCTAGAAACACCAACAAACTTCAAAACTATTTTCTAGTATTCAATAAAATATTTTCTTTGCTATATTTTTTAAGAAATTATTTTCTATTATGATGAACAAAGACCATGATAAATTTTGTGAAAGTAAAATCCTCAAGTAACATCATGTGTCCCAATCTAAATACCCATAGTTTAGTCATACTATTAATTGATAATATTTTAATCTTCTTAGTTTGCATTCGCTTTCTACCATTAATTTCACATGAAAATATAAGTTATGATTTAAGCGATACCATTATTAAAAAATTAGATAAATATCATGGTATTCATTCTTGAAACCTAGAGTTTAAGAAGTTCACTATAGTATATTTATTTATCTTTTTTTTGTTTTTCTAATCACTAGTTTGGTAGTGGTTGTAGACATGCTTGTAAACCCTCAACCCTAAGAAACAAGATTGCAAAAATAAAAAATTCATTAAATATAGGATTTTTTCTTTCACTTACCAAAAATTTTAAAAGATGAATTCAAATACTAGCATAGACTAACTATCTTGTATCCACGAATCTTCCTAGTGTACTAAAATCTCCTTGACCCTCTAGCTTGAAAGTTATATTACATAGTAGTTGCAAGTTCACATCTATTTTTTCTTCTTATTCTTGACTAGAGATGAAAATTAAATATGTTACCTCTTGACTCCTCAATTATTACATTACAATTTTGTATTTCGATAGGTTCCATTTCAAGGAAAATTTAATACCTAGACTACATGTTAGTGACTTCAATTAACTGGAAATATTTGAAGATGAGTAGTATCTTTTGATCTAAAATAAAATATCAACCTTTGATATTTACACATATAACAAATATATGATGATTAAATATGTTTTAGTACATAATTTTAGCACTCCAAAATGTTCAATTTGAAATTCAACTATAATCATCCATCAAACGCTTGTAAATGTTCAATTTGAAATTCAACTATAATCATCCATCAAACGCTTGTAAAACGATCAAGTACATTTATACATTATTTCTAATTTTCTAATGATTTATTATTTCACTAAAATTAAAATATTTCTTATAACTAATTTTATTTTTGACATCATATTTTTTTATTATATTAAGAATGGAAGGGATAGTAACCATTACAAAACAACCATTAAGGAAAATGACTTGGGCTCATGAGAAGTAAAGCACCCAACAAACTAAAGCAAAAAATTAAAACTTAATATGACATTATAATATTTTTTCTACTTTTCTAGGAATATAGTGATATATAAGACCTACTAATGGTTTGAATTTATGGATATGTGCAAGATCATGATGGGCCAAAAAGTGGCAATATGATGGGTATGTGTAGGGTATGTGGTTGATGAATTTTTTTTACCCAAAGTTGATGAAACAAAAAGGG